>PVJI01003816.1:105281-118001 GCA_004026765.1 Micronycteris hirsuta | reverse complement strand
AAGGAGGAGGGATATCATGTGCTCGTATTTAATGGGGAGTGGCCAGCTGTCCTATTCATCTCTCATTCTGCCGTTTACTATCTCACATAGCCCCCAGTCTCTCCCCTCATCTGGAAAGGAAATAGATTCTAGCACTGACTCCTTTGCTTCTTTTTAGTATTATGTATTTTTTTCATTTCAGAGCTGACAGAGGTGCGCCGCTATTGGGGTAAGGAAAAATCACTGTATCACAAAGCTTCTGCCCTCATCCTCTTTCAGAATTTTGGGTTTCCTATTATGTCCCTTGTTTTAAGACCCAGGATCCCTTTCCCACACACACATACACATTATGATTCAGCAGTGTTATACCTATTCCCAAGAATAAAACTAGGTTTTTCCCAGTTTCTATTCGTGTTATTCTCAAGATCCCACTACAATATCACAAATACAAATACATCATATCCCTCACCCAACCCTGTAATTTTTTACAGTTCACATTACCCTGGACCCTCCCAAAGACAGACCAAGTGTTGTCATTTCTGCAGATCATAGACAAGTGAGATATGAATACCGCTGTGATTCACAAGTGCTATTTGGATCCTCTTTCAACTTCGATATTAACCATCAGGAAAACAATTTTGGTGTGGTCGGTGTACCATCTATCACATCAGGGAAACATTATTGGGAGGTAGATGTCTCAAACAAACGTGCCTGGACCTTAGGGCTGTGTTCTCAAAATTTTCTTAACGCCAATCCTGTGTATAATTCCACAGGATCAACGTTCGATACAAAACATACAAAAATTGCCTTCGGTGTCTCTAGTAATCGACTTAAAGCCCAAGTCCGTAGTGTTCTACCTAACGCCCTAGTCTTTGATGGTGGCTATTGGGCTATACAATTAGTAAATGGATGTGAATATAGTGCTCTTGCAAAATCTTCCCCCTCTGATCTCCGGAAATCAACCCTTAGTCTGACTGTCCCTCCCCATCGTGTTGGCATTTTCATAGACTACGATGCTCGCACTGTCTCATTTTATAACATCACGAACCATGGGTTTCTCATCTATAAATTCTCTTCATGTTCCTTTTCTCAGGAAATGTATCCATATTTCAGTCCTATGACATGTACTGTCCCCATGACACTGTGTTCTCCAAGCTCTTAAATCTCTTACACCCTCACCCACTTCTCTGTAGTGCCTCTGGCCTTGGTGCACCTAAGGCACTGAACTTTTCTGCACCATTCTCACCAACTTTTTATTGCTGCCTCCCCCCTTTTTTCATGTCAACATCCTTCATTCAACAGAGTGTAAAATTTTCCCCATGTCAAGCATATTTTTCTCAATGTCTTGTTTGCAGTAGTAAAGAATCTTAATTCACTTTTTTCTACCATCCCAAATAAAATGACTGATGCCTCAAACAAAGACCTGTATGGCCCTGATGTAATTTTGTGAGAATTAAACAACGAATGTTTTCAAAAAGTTCCATCATTTTAAGCACATAAGCAGTAATCAAATATGCTGTCTCTTCATTTTTTGTTTGCCTCTAACTGTGACTGAAATAAATGATTTTAAGAATACATATTATTTTACTTTCAACCTTATTACCCTTACTTTGTTTAAGGAAATAAAATAACTTGGTGAAAGAGTTACAATTTTTAAAAAAATTTAGCTAATTGTAAAATAAATGTTTTTACCATTTTTAGCTACCTAGTCTCTACACTCCCAATCCCACATTTCTGGAGTAATTCTATTTCTTTGAAATTGACTTTATATTAGTTTTGTTTACTCAGTTTTAAAAACTTATTATTCACAGTAATATGATTAATCAGAAGTATAATTGTGGGTTTTCCTAACAATTGTGTAGGGAAGTATTTTGTTGCTCAAGTCAGCCTGACATTTGCAGTGAGTTGAAAATTCTCAAGAACAAAGAGAAAAGCCTGTTCTTCCAGCGAGAGGGTATGTGGAATATGTTCATTCAGGACTTGGTGGGATCCCAATGTCTACTGGTTTAAATATTAATCTCATCTAAAATATAACCCAGGCATGTGCCCTGACTGGAAGTCAAACCAGTGACCTCTCAGTTCACAGGGCAATGCCCAATCCACTGAGCCCCACCAGCCAGGGCATTTTTTTTAAAACAGAGTATTATTTATTTTTTTTTGCATGTGTGCTAAGCTAGAAGATAAAATGCAGTCATATTAAATAATATAAAAGAAGGCAAAAAAGGAGCAAAAGGCAACAAAGAATGTCTATGAGAAATATTAAACAAGTAAAAAACTAAAATATAACATGTTTATAATCATATTAAGTATTAACAAATAACGAGTGTTGGCAAGAGTGTGGAAAAAAGGGAACCATATGGCACTGTTGATAAGAATGTAGGTTAGTGCAGCCACCTGGAAAACAGTATGGAGATTCCTCAAAAAATTAAAAATGATACTACCATACAGCCCAGCAGCTTCACTTCTGGATATTTATCCAAAAAAATGTAAACACTAATTCAAAAACATACATGTGCTAAAGAACAAACTGAAAGTAACCAAAGGGGGAGGGGAGGGGTAATGGGGGAAAATAGGGGAAGCGCCATCAAGGAGCATGTATAAAAGACACATGGACAAAGCCAAAGGGGGTAGGTTCTAGGGTGGGAAGCAAGGGTGGGTGGGATGACAATGGAGACAACGGTATTTGAACAACGGTAAAAAAAATTTGTTAAACATACATGTGCCCCCTATGTTCTTTGCAGCATTATGTACATTAGCCAAGGTATGGAAAGAACTAGGTGTGCATTGATGGATGGATAAAGGAGATACATATATAAAGTGGAATATTACTCAGCCATAAAAAATAATGAAACCTTGCCATATGTGACAACATGGATGGACATAGAGGGTGTGACACTGAGTGACATAAATCAGAGAAAGATAAATATGGTATTACTTCCCTTATATATGGCCTGTAAACAAAACAAAACAAGTGAACAGATGAACCAGAACAAAAACAGACTGATAGACACTGAGAAAAAACTTATGATAGACAGAAAGGAGAGGGTTGAGGATGGGTTAAATAGGCAAATGAGGATTAAAAAACACACTAAAACATTTCTGAGCTTGACATAGGAAAGATGGCAGTACTGACATAGGGTTTGTAAAAATTATTCTAATAAGTCTAATTCTGTTGGACTGTAATGTGCAAGTTAGCTCTGGAATATCAGTTCTGTTTCATTGAACTTCCTTTTATTATGGTCAAAGTCATTTAATAAAAATACCATCTTCTTGTATCTTTATTGAAAATATCAAACATATATTTTTCTTAAATTATCTTAATTTACTGAAATATATCATTATTAAAGAAAGTAATTTTATGAGTCCATAGAAGCATTGGGTTTTCTCTTTATCAGCCTTTAAGTGAACATAAATGAACTCAAATTTAGGTGGAAAACCAGACTTATAAAGAAGATCCTTCACATGATTTCCATAATACCTCAGAACTGATAGACCTTTACTTTTATATCAAACTGGAAGGTGGAAGGTGGTGTATTATATACAGCATATAATAGAGTTACTAGCATTCATTGGGCCTGCACTCCAAATGAATCCTCATTTTTAAGTGATAGTCCATAAAATATTCCAGCTACTTAATGAAATACTCTCACAGACTCAGTGGCAATCATCCCAGATTATAATAAAGTACATCAAATGTGCTAAAAGAGTTCATCTCCACCAAACCAGCATTGTAAGACATGCTAAAGGGACTACTTAAAAAAGAAGAAATATATATAGAGAGGAACATAGGCACAAAGAGAAAAAATGGCAATGAATAAGTACCTATCAATAATAAATGTAAATGGATCAAATGCTCCAATCAAAACAGGGTGGTTGAATGAACAAGAAAACATGACCCACATGTATGTGCTATCTACAAGAGACATGCCTCCAAACAAAAGATATACACAGGCTGAAAGTGAACGAATGGAAAATGGTATTCCATGCAAATGGACATAAAAAAGAAGATAGTGTAGCAATAGCTATATCAAACAAAATAAATTTTAAAATGAAGGCCATAACAAGAGACGAAAAAGATGACTGCATAACATTTAAGGGAATAGTTCAAGAAGAAGATATAATATTTGTAAACATATGTGCAACCAACATAGGAGCATCTAAATATATAAAGAAAATTTTGGAGGACTTTAAGAAAGAGATTGACAGCAATACAGTTTTTGTAGGGGATTTTAACACCCCATTGTCAACAATGGATAGATCTTCCAATCAAAAAATCAACAAGGGTATTGCAGCATTAAACAACACTCTAGATCAAATGGACTTAATTGATATTTATAGAGCATTTCACTTCAAAGAAGCAATCAGACAAAAAGCAATAAAAGTCATCCAAATTAGAAAGGAGGAAGTAAAACTGTCATTTTTTGCAGGTGACATGATGATGTACATAGAAAACCCCATAGTCTCCACCAAAAAAATTACTGGACCTAATAAGAAATTTGGCAAAGTAGCAGGATAAAAGTCAATTTTCAGAAATCGATGACATTTTTGTATACCAACAATGAAATATCAGAAAGAGAAAGCAAGAAAAAATTTCATTTATTATAGCAACAAAAAAATAATAAAGTACCTAAGACAAAATCATAAACAACCTGTTCACAAGATTTTAAAAATGTTTACAAAATCATAAACAACCTGTACTTGAAAAACTATAGAACACTGAAAAAAGAAATTGG
Source organism: Micronycteris hirsuta (assembly GCA_004026765.1). Taxonomy (NCBI): domain Eukaryota; kingdom Metazoa; phylum Chordata; class Mammalia; order Chiroptera; family Phyllostomidae; genus Micronycteris; species Micronycteris hirsuta. The sequence goes on along the minus strand of PVJI01003816.1, from coordinate 113,289 downwards.
GGAAGATACAAATAAATGGAAACATATGCCATGTTAATGGATTGAAAGAATTAACATCATTAAATGTCCATACTAACCAAAGCTATCTATAGATTCAATGCTATCTATTAAAATACCAATAATATATTTCACAGATAAAGAACAAATATTTCAAAAATTTATATGGAACCAAAAAGATCCCAAATAGCTTCAGCAATTTTGAGAAAGAAGAACAAAGTAGAAAGGATCATGGTACCTGATATCAAACTATATTACAAGGCTACTGTAATCAAAACAACGTGGTATTGACATAGCAGATGCATAGATCAACAGAAAGGAATAGAGAGACCAGAAATAAACCCATGTTTCTATGGTCAATTAGTATTTGACAAAGGGGGCAGGAACATAAAATGGAATAAAAATAGTCTCTTCAGCCCGGCTGGTGTAGCTCAGTGGATTGAGCACGGGCTGGGAACCAGAGGGTCCCAGTTCGATTCCCAGTCGGGGCACATGCCTGGGTTGCGGGCCAGGTCCCCGTGAGGGCCATGCAAGAGGCAACCATACATTGCTCTTTCTCTCTCCTTTCTCCTCTCTCTGAAAATAAATAAAGAAAATCTTTAAAAAAAATAGTCTCTTCAGTAAATGGTGTTGGGATAACTGAACTGGTATATGCAAAAAAAAAAAAAAAAAAAAGAAAGAAAAGAAACTAGACCACCAGCTTACATCATACACCAGAATAAATTCAAAATAAATTCTTTATTCAGAATAAAATTGTAATATCATAGAAGTCCTTGCAGGAAACATAGGCAGTAAAATTTCATATATCCCATGTAGCAATATTTTTGCCAATATATCTCCTAGGTCAAGGGAAATAAAGGAAAAAGTAAACAAATGGGACTACATCAAATTGAAATCCTTCTTCACATCTAGAGAAACCATCATCAAAATAAAAAGAGAGCTGACTAAATGGGAAAAATTTGCCAGTGATGCATCGGACAAGAGTTTAATCTCCAAAACATATGAAGCACTCATACAACTCAACACCAAGAAGACAAACAATCCAATTACAAAAATAGACAAAGGACCTGAATAGACATTTCTCCAATGAGTACATACAGGTGGCCCATAAACATACAAAAAATGCTCAACATCACTAGCCATCAGAGATGTAAATTAAAACCTCAATGAAATATTACTTCACACCTGTCAAAATGGCTATCATTAATAAATCAAAAAACAAGTGCTGGCAAGGATGTGGAGAAAGAGGAACCCTCGTGCATTGTTGGTGGGAATACAGACTGGTGCAGCCACTGCAGAAAACAATATGGAGATACCTCAAAAAATTAAAAATAGAACTGCCTTTTAACCTAGCAGTTCCACTGCTGGGAATATACCCTAAGAATCCAGAAACACCAGTTCAAAAGAACTAATGCACCCCTATGTTCATAGCAACACAATTTATAATAGCCAAGTGTCGGAAACAGCCTAAATGCCCACCTGCAGATGAATGGATTAAAAAACTGTGGTACATTTACGCAATGGAATACTATGTAGCACAAAGAAAGAGGAAGGGATTCCTACCCTTTGTGGCAGCATGAATGAAACTGGAGATTGTTATGCTGAGTGAAATAAGCCAGTCAGTGAAAGACAAAGAGCAAATGATCTCACTTTTAAGAGGAACCTAATGAACAAAATGAACTAATGAGCAAAATAGAACCAGAGACATGGAAATGGAACAGACTGGCAGCTGACAGAGGAAACGGGGAATGGGAATATTGGAAAGAAGGGGAAGAAATTAGTCAAAGAACATGTATGAATGACCCATGAACATGGACAATGGTGTGGAGATTGTGGGAGTTGGGGGGAGTGACCTGGATGGAGGAGGGAAAAGGGGGAAAACTGGGACAACTGTAATAGAATAAACAAGAATAAAAAAAGGCAGTGCAGATTAAAAAATTATTAGGATAAAGTTGTTCTTCAGATCCTTTCGTTTTTTATTTTGGTAAATGTTTTGTGTTCATTTGAGAAATAAAAACTCTACCTTAGAGTTTTTGGATGTTGTTTTCTGTGTAAACCAGTTGGGTTAGGTCACTTATTGTGTTCAGATTTTCTATAGCCATTTTGGTTTTCCTAACTTTTTTTTCTTCCATTACTAAGAGGATGTTTTAAAATATCCAACTGTTGATTTGTTGATTTCCCCTTCTAGTCCTATCAATTTCTCCTGTTTGTATCTATAATGATAGTAAGCACATACAGGTATAGGTATTTTGTATTTTACTATTGAATTGCTGCCATAACTATGAAATGTTGCATTTTATTACTCCTAATATTTACTGTGTTTCTAGTGCTTCAAGTAATTCATTAATGAGTTAATCAGTTTGGGAGTCATTAACATACGGTGGTATTTATGGCCATTTATACTGAAATGCATAGAGGATGAGTGAAAAAATGAAAGAGAAGTGAACCCAGGGATATGAAAGAAAAGCAGAGGAAAAATAAATCAAATGGAATTATAGAAAGTGTTCAGTGAATATAAAGAACAACTTGGAATTTGTGATGTGTTCTAGAAATTAAGGAAAAGGAGTGTTTCTAGAAAAAAGAATTAATCAATTATATTCAATATTGTTGAGAGGTAGGGCGAGGTGAGCGTGGAGAAGGACCTAATAGACTTAGTAACATAAAATTTATTTATGAAATTGACAAGAGCTATTTCAGTGACATGAAGAGATGAAAGATATTCTCAAGAAAGCCAGAAGGGGGTAAGAATTATTGGGGATGAGTGAGTGAAGAGAATGAATACTGGCAATCTTTTAAAAAATTTTGCTATCAAGATCAAATCTGCAATTTGATCAAATATGCAAGATTGGTTTTCTGATAAAAATGTATTTGTTTTGTGCATTTATAAAATAAAAAAATACTACAAGAAGAATAAAACAGAAGTTAATGAGCATAAATTAACAGCATCACAGAAAACTGATGTGAATTCTTGGAAGTTGGACAAAAAGAGTCAACTCTGCAATGTTCTTTATATCTGTGACAATGCTATAAAACCATTATTTTTGTAGTCTCTTACCTTCATGTTAATTTAGAAAGACCTTGAATATTATACAAAAAATGTTTCAGTAATTTTCTCATTTTCTTTCTAATCTCAGAAGAAGATCAGTAACTATTTCTCTTCATAACTTTGTACTTATAGAAATATTTATTATAATATTGTATAACTTTCCTCAATAGTCCTACTTCTTCCTCCTAAGTGTTCATCTTTTGAAAGTCACCTTGAAGAAAACAGACAACCCACTAGTCTGGAAGGAAGCAATTATATGAATGGCTCATGCTAGGCAAGATCTGATCAAATGCTAGGTAATTAGGCTTTAAAATTTTATTTTTATTTTTTATCATTGTTCAAGTTCAGTTATCTCCTTTTCCCCCCACCACTACCCCCGACCTGTTAATCAAATTATATAGGTTTCAACTGTACAATACTATAATATGTAGTCTGCGAATGCTTCTTATTAAGACACCCAGAGACTTGATCTCATCGCACTAATGATTTCATAATACACGTTTTACTTTAATCTTAAGAAATTGTTGAGAAGATATGGGGGGGTTCCACCCATAGAGCCCCCTTGGATGAGAATAAGTCTACCAAGACATGATCTGTTTGGGGAGGAGAGGTGGCCAATCTCTCAGAGAAGGGCCGTGAGCCTGTTCCTCAATGGGCTTTTATTGGGTTCAATTTGCACAGGAATACAGGTAAAGCTCATCAATCACTGGCAGGTAGTAATGACCAAACAATAGATAACATTCAAAGAACTATGAGGGGTTATTCTGAGTCAGGGTCAGTTAGCTAAAGGGCCATAAAACTTTGGGAAACAAACTCATTTCATGCTTGGACCCTTATCAGAAAATTGAGGACATTCTTAGCAAAGCAGTTTTCACAGGATTTTATTCATTCTTTCTTAGGCCTAATAGCCTTAGGGAACTGCCCATTCCTGCCCAGGGCTGCACTGACCTCTGACATTGTTTCAGGCTTAAGTCAGGCAGGGGAAGTAAGGCAGCCAAGGGATTAGGAGACTACTTGCAGACAGAATGAGGACTCAGGCTATGTCAAAGTCAAGGGGTGAGGGTCCATCACCCCCCCCTTTTCTATAACCTCCCAAGTCCTTCCCTGAGGGCCTCTTTGAGACCATGCCTGTCTTAGGTCGTCCCTCCCTTGAGGAATCTTACCCATCATTGGCTAACCAGTTATTCACCTTGGGCCAAGCAGGGTGAAGTAAAAGGGGGCAGAGGCAGTGCCCCTGACAGGAAGATAAGCTTTGTCTCCTTAGTGGCTTATGGTCCCAAGGTCTTTTACTCAGCCTTAGCCATGGGGGGTTACAGCTTCTGAAACCAGGCAGGGCAGTTCCCAACAAGAAAACAAGACTTTTTAGTGTAATGTGAATATACAGAGCATTTTCCCCAGTCATATCACAGTGACCAAACTGGAAATTCCATTTACAAATAAAAACAGAGCAATGTGGGTCATCTGGCCTCAGATTATTAGTTTTACTAGGTTAAATATTCTGAATAATTGCTCCAGCTTTCAATTTGTATTTTTCTTTCTTAGAACCTGCTATTATTGAGACCTGAGTTATACAGAGAACCTGAAGGTAAAAAGCTCATGTGGAGGGTGATGTGCCAGGAAAATAATTTTGGAATTTTGCAAAAAATTAATGGGAATGGACTACCGATCACACTCACTTGCCAAGATGAGAAACTATTCTTGGAAAGTCTCCCCCCTAAACAGACAGGGAGAAGCATTCTTTGCCTTTCTGTCCTATCTAAGGCAAATGTTCTTTTCATATGTTATAGGATTTGATGTACTTAGATTCTGAAAGGATCCTTATGGCACAGTCTCATATCTGTTTGGTTTTCACCCCATAAACAACAGGATTCATAGTAGGAGGTAGGAACAGATAAATATTGGCCACAATGATGTGGCAAAATGGAGGGATTGTATAACCCCAAAGTGGTGGGAAAAGAAGAAGAAAAAGGCTGGGCTGTAGGAGAAAGCAATGACACAAATGACACAGATGTGTGCAATGCAGGTGCTGAAAGCCTTCTGCTGAGCATCTGCAGAAGAGAGGCTGACCACTGCCTGGAGGATTATGGTGTAGGGGACTGTGATGCAAAGGATGTCAAAACCTCCAATCTGGAGTGCAACCATCAGACCATAGATGGCATTGACCTTGATATTTCCACAAGATAATTTCGCTATGGATACAGTAGTATTCTATGTCGATACTATAGTAGTAGTATTGCTATGGTCATAGTAGGTATGGTATATTATATTGCCTCTGCCGTAGGGAAGGTGCTTGATGAGAAAACTGCAGGGAATAATGAGCAACACTCCTCTGAGAAAGGTAGAGAGTCCAGCCTTTGCAATGACAGGATTGGTGAGGATAGTTGAGTAGCACAGAGTGTAGCAGATGGCCACATAGCAGTCCAAGGCCACAAGCATGAGCACTCCAGACTCCATCCTTGTGAAGGTGTGGACAAGGAACATCTGGATTAGATAGCCTTCTAAGCTTATTTCCTTGAAATGGAACCAGAACATGCTAAGAGCTTTAGGGATTGTACTACAGCATATGAAAAGATCAGTAAGAGAAAGCATGGCCAAAAAAATAGTACATGGCTTATGCGGGGAGTTCTCATAGCAGATGAGGTAGAGAAGTCCACAGTTCCCTACCACAGCCACAACATACATGGAGCAGAATGGAAAGGAAATCCAGAGGTGCATGTCCTCCGGTTCTGGGATCCCGTTAAGAATAAATGAGGCTAGAGTCACATCTGTTTGATTCAGCATTAGCATGATTAAGCCAGTATGATCATTAATCATCTTATAGGATTCGTGGATCCTCCTAGACAGAAGTAAGAGAAGAAAACATCTTGGTTATTGTCACTGTCTTAATTTCTTTTGCCTCCCCCCAAGGTATTTCTATGTCAAAACAACCCACTTTTCTACTTCTAGCGAATATGAGCATTAACATTTTTTAAACCAAGTAGATTTTTTTCTGAATATATGTATGCATTTATTTATCAATGTAGAAAAGAAATACTATTTAATGCTTAATAGTTGCCTAGTTTTTCTCTTTTTTATTGAATTTATTGGTTAATAAAATCATATAGATTTCAGGTGTACAATACATCATCTGTATATTATATTGTATGTTTACCATTCCAAGTGAAGTCTCCTTCCATCACCATTTACAACTCTTTCCTTTCTTCTGCCCACCCCCCACCACTCCTCTGCCTCTGGCAATTACAATACTGTTGTCTGTGTCCATAAATCTTTTTCTTTGCTTTGCTTAATCCTTTCATCCTTTTCACTCGGCCCCTAACCTTGTCCCCTCTGACAGCTGTCAATCTGTTCTCTGTATCCACTTGTTCGTCTCCAGTTTGTTAGTATATTTTGTTTTTAGATTCTACATATAAGTGAATCATATGGTAATTGTCTTTCTATGACTGACCTGCCCAGGTCTTTAGTTGACAAATGTTAACTATGTATAAAAGATGAAGCCTTTGTTATTATTTTTATGAAGCTATTTTAAGGTATATTATGTAAATATTAAAACTATACATATATTCCAGTCAGAAAAATCAACAGGAAAAACCATGAAACTTTAAATAAATTGTACATTTTGAAAAAAAAGTAGTAATGTCTCTTGCATATGAGCAATAAGAGGCTGGAGGTGGAGCCAGATTATGACACACTTTACCAGTCTCTGGATAGCAGGATTCTCCTAAGAAATGGTTAAGATGAGGGACATATTTCAGCTACCTATTGTTCAATATCATATTAAAAATTGCAGGAATAAGAATGCTTTGACAATTCTTAAAATAAAGGTTAATGATTATGATTTGGAAAACACAAAGGAATTGTACTAAATATAAAATCAGAACATCCATGCATAAATCACTGTAAAATAAGCAAAACGTTTCCATCATAAAACAGAGAAAGCAAAATATTTCTAAATAAATTATTAAAATATTAAGGTGACAACATGCAGATCATATACATTGCTTTGAGCTGGTATGGTAAATTATTTAAACTTCCCTATATAAGTCTCTCAATTTTATAAAAGTATACATAAGCAATTCAAAGGGCCATGTGATTTAAAAAGAAAACAGCTACATGCAACGATGTACAGTTGTCATAGAAAATACACACAAAATTTGGAGTTGATATATTAATTCCAGATGCTATAGAAATCAAAGCAAGATAAAGTAGGGACAACTTTTTTTTTTTAAAGAAATTCTAGGTAGACCTGGCTGGTGTAGCTCAATGGATTGAGCGTGGGCTAGAAACCAAGTGGTCCTGGTTCGATTCCCAGTCAGGGCACATGCCTGGGTTGAGGGCCAGGTCCCCGTGAGGGCCATGTGAGAGGCAACCATACATTGCTGTATCTCTCCCTCTCTTTCTCCCTCCCTTCCCCTCTCTCTCTAAAAATAAATAAAAATAAAATCTTTAAAAAAAAAAGAAATTCTAGGTAAAAATCATCAGATGCAATTAAAATTATTTGTTTTAACTATGATAAATGTACTCCATTTTTATAAGAATATTTGTAAACCAAATCATGGAGGGGGCACAGACATTCTTTAATAATTTATTCAAATACAGTAGGCATTAATATGCAAACTTTTCAAAATAACACTTAGATGTTATGAAAGCTTCAGTTTTCAGTTTAATGCCACTGTTTTGGTTTTAACCTACCATTTATGTTTATTAATCTGCATTTTAGAAAAACAGTCAAAATATGGCAGTTTCAATTATATGAAGAATATTTCCCCTAACCAACAAAAGCAGAAAGCAAGCAAAACATAACCAGAGACACTGAAATTAAGAACAGTCTAACAATAGACAGGGGAGAGGGGGGAGGGGACAATGGGGAGAAGAGTTTTCAGGAATCACTGTAGAGGACACATGGACAGAACTAAGGGGGAGGAGGGAGGTTGGGGGGGTGGGACGGGAGGGGAAGGGAGGGGGGAG
>PVJI01003816.1:17497-105181 GCA_004026765.1 Micronycteris hirsuta | reverse complement strand
TAAAAAAAAAAAGAATATTTCCCCTAGGAACAATATTGCAATCCTGAGTTCATCAATGTTTTAAATACACTTACAAATTTGTTAACAAATAGATTTACAACATCATACACCTCAAACAACTGTCACATATATCATTTACCAAAATGTAAATTCGCATGTATATAGCACAATTAATTGCCATATTGGGAAGATAAACTTTGTTTTAAAACATTCTGGCACTATTGTACTCACCATTATTCTCTTTCTGAAAAAAAAGAAACCTTTAGTCTATAAACTCTTTCCTATTAATACCTATCTGCCTCAGTATGGATCTCATTGTGTCTCTAAATATTTACTCACTTTTCCAGCTTTGTTTTTATTTTTTATTTTTTTAAACAAATCTTGACGACTCTTGAAAATGCTCAATTCTAAATTTTAATATTTCTCCTATAATATCTACTATAAAATAATATTCTATATGCCCTCTTTTTCATAAATTACTTAGAAATGGATTCATTACAGTAAATTTTAGGTCCTATACAGGTTTGATACATTTACTAAATGGTCAGCTAGTGGTACAAGCTTAAACAAAAGTAGCATAGCATTAATAACAAATTTAATCTATTGTTTTAAAACAAATTTAAATTTTTTTCCATCTTAAGTTCTTTTCTCTCTTTTCCTCTATATGTAAAATGGAAGTTCTCCTGTTGCTGACAACTACATTGTTATATTTAAGTATCTTAGTTTTTGCAGGGCAAATCAATGTGAAATATATCTGCTCCAATATCCCATAAACTGGGCGGTCTAATCATTGCAATCTGTGAGCAAATTTTGAACTGAGTTTTCTTTGATAAGAAGACTGTTGACCTGAGTTTGAAGGAAAATGAGTGCTCTATATCTCAGCTATCCCAAGAGAACATTTCAAAGCCTCAGAGACACACCAATAATATTGGAATCAAGCTAACCTCCAGGTTACTAAATTGTGACTGAAAAATATGTAAAGACATACACATATGTATGTATGCCTGAATGAATGGATGAATGCATGTGCACTTTTATATTGATATATGAATGTTGTCTCTAGATAAAAAGCTGGATATAAATTAGAAATGAGTTATTTTAATAGAATGAAGAAACTGTGCTTGAACAACAACAAATTTTTTTTAAAAAATGAATCTTTGAAAAAAGAAAAAATAAACTAATGATTTCACTACTGCAGAGTTTTGTTTTATTTCCTATGAAGATTTGAGAAGACCCTGGGGGAAACAAGTGTAATACATTTAAATTATGTTAATGATTTATTCACATAATCATTTATTCAATTACTATTTAAAATTACTTTTTACCATATATTTTCTTGTCCTTCCAGAGAAGTAACATTTATTAGTATATCTTTTATTTATTTATTATATATATATATATACACTTTACTGATTATGCTATTACAGTTTTCCCATTTCCCCGCCTTTATTCCCCTCTGCCCTGCACACCTCCCTCACATTCCCCCTCTTAGTTCTTGTCCATGGGTCATATGCATAAGTTCTTTGGCTTCTACATTTCCTATACTATTCTTAATGCCCCCCCATCTGTTTTCTACCTACCATTTATGCTACTTATTCTCTGTATCTTTTCCCCTCTCTCCCCCTCCCACCCCCCTGTTTATAACCCTCCAGATCTTATATAAATCTCTTTAACTTTTCATATAATAAAGGCTTGGTGATGATGAACTCCTTGAACTTGATCTTATCTGAGGAGCACTTTATCTGCCCTTCCATTCTAAATGAAAATTTTGTGGATAGAGTAATCTTGGATGTAGATCTTTGCCTTTCATAACTTGGTATACTTCTTCCCACCCCCTTCTGGCCTGTAAAGTCTCTTTTGAGAAATCAGCTGACAGTCCTGTGGGAACTCCTTTGTAGGTAATTGTCCCCTTTTCTCTTGCTGCTTCTAAGATTCTCTCCTCGTTTTTAATCTTGCGCAATGAAATTATGATGTACCTTGGTGTGTTCCTCTTTGGGGCCAGCTTCTTTGGGATTCTGAGCTTCCTGGACTTCCTGGAAGTCTATTTCCTTCACCAGCTTGGGGAAGTTCTCCTTCATTATTTGTTCAAATAAATTTTCAATTGGTTGCTCTTTGTCTTCTCCTTCTGGTACCCCTATAATTCAGATGTTGGAATATTTAAAGATGTCCTGGAAGTTCTTAAGCCTCTCCTCAGTTTTTTGAATTCTTGTTTCTTCTTTTTTTCTGGTTGAATATTTTTTTCTTCCATCTGGTCCACACCATTGATTTGAGTCCCAGTTTCCTTCCCATCACTATTTGTTCCCTGTACATTTTCACTTAGCATAGTCTTCATTTTTTCATCTAATTTGTGACCAAATTCAACCAATTCTGTGAGCATCCTGATTACCAGTGTTTTGAACTGTGTATCTGATAGGTTGGCTATCTCTTCATGGTTTAGTTGTATTTTTTCTGGAGTTTTGATCTGCTCTTTCATTTGGGCCATTTTTTTTTTCTGTGTGCCTGTTACATATAAGGGGCAGAGCTTTAGGTGTTCACCAGGGTAGGACAATCCACACCGCTGCTTGGTGATGCTGTCTGTGGGGAAGGGGTCTGAGAGGGAACAATGGCACTTGCTCCACTCTCTGCCAGCTTTCAGTCACTTCCCCCAGTACCCACAAGCAAATTGGGCCCTTCTGTGCTGATTCCCTGTTGGTTGGGCTTGTGTACATTTTAGGACCCTGTGGATCTCTCCAATGAACTCCCCTGTGAGGCTGGGAGTTCCTCCTGCTGCTGCCTCAGCCCCCACAGGTGTCTTCAATCAGTGGTTTGAGGCTTTATTTCCCCGAGATAGAGCCCCAGGCTGCACAGTCTGTTTCGCTCCCCAGTTTTTTCTCCCACTTTATCTGCGCGTGAATGCAGAACTGTCCACTCCACCAGCCTGGGCCCCACTGGGTCCAGTTCGGCCAGACACGAGTTTTGCCAGGTCTACCAGCTGTGGGTCTCCCTAGCCAGCTGCAGCATTGCCTGCCCCACTCCACAAACAGCCAGCTTGCCAAGACCCCTCTCTGCCTGGCTTTGCCCTGTCTACCGGTCTGGATGAACATGTCTTCTTTAACTCTTTGGTTGTCAGACTTCCATACAGTTAAATTTTCTGTCAGTTTTTGTTGTTTTTTGTTTTTAAATTGTTGTTGTCCCTCTTTTGGTTGTGTGAGGAGGCACAGTGTGTCTACCTATGCCTCTATCTTGGCTGGAAGTCCTATTAGTATATTTTAAATATATTAATATGAGTTTGTGCCCAGGTACATGCTTTAAGAGAAATGAAATAATGTTATCTCATTACCTACATGTATTGCTGTTTTTACAATTACGAGTATACAATTAGTATATTAACTGTTCTTCCAAAGAGGAATTTTTACACTGCATACTTTTTATTGAACAGATGAATAGAATTTATTTTAATTTTTCTATCTTTTGATATTCTAGGTTCCTTTTATAATAAAAAATTTTCAATAAATATACTTGTTCAGTAATAATCATGCTAGCTTTATTATTTATCTAAAACAAATCCCTAGCAGTGTATAAGAGTTTCCATTCTATCAAGCCAAGAACAAGTTTATCTTTAGGAAATCCATACTGATTTTATTAGAGAAACTGATATTTCAATGACATTTAAATTTACAGTTGCTTAATAACTAAACACATTGACTTTTTAATTCTTTTATTTCTAGCCTTATTGCATTCAGATTTGAAATGTTATTATTTTTTCCTTATGGACCTCACAAGGTTTTCTTTTTGATCCATATAATTTCTTTGAGAACAAGAAGGAAAACATTATAGACACAGAATAAAAGTTAGGATCTTGTGGTATCATAGAAGTGGTAGCTAATAGACTTTAGAGAATTATGTATGGCCAATAATACAACATATTGTCTAGTAGTCCAATTACAAAAAGTCACAGGTGGCTTTGATGACAGATACTTCAATGGAAAGTTAAACTTGTGGTTGAAGCCAGATTATAACTTAGGAAAAAAATAGGAGTCAAAAAGAAGAAATGATGAGTTTCAAAAATATTTTTCAGAAACTTGCTTTAAAAAGAAAAGTCATTAAGATAAATGGAAATTTTGTTATTGGGTCAAAAAGCCAATGAATTCACACAGGTTGTGAACATAAGATATAGGAGTAAGTGTTAGATAGTCTGAGCTCCCAAGAGCATATTTTGAGACCCTTGCTTGATCATAAAAATGAATTGGTAATGAACAAATAGAGTAATAAAGAAAGAAAAAATGGCTCTTTAGATGTGAAAAGTTTGTGTGAGAATTATAATTTGAGACAGTTTACTTCCTATCATTTCATTTTTCTCCATAGAATAAAAAATAATGGAATATGCAACCATTAGGGGCAGAAGATATATAAAAGGATTAATTATGTTATTTAAAAAATCTTATTATTGCAAAACATGTAACAGGTAAAAATATAGTCATATAACAATGACGTCCCAGTGAAAATGTGGATTATGAACAAATTGTGCTTGCAATCTGCATATCTGTGTACTTTCTTTAGAAGTGCTCCACACAGTGAGTATTGAGAACTTATCACACAGGGTACAGAAATTGTTCCAGATTAGGGTTGTAGGGTTTGTGTGCTACCAAGGTGAACAATTTGAAGCATAAAAATAAATTCAATTGATAAACTACAGTGTTTAGAATTGTATAAAATTATTAAAAATATGTTAAGAGTATCTCAATTTGAAGATCAAAATGTGAAGTTATTTAAAAACAGTAGCAGCTCATGCACTGGCAATCTTATTATAAAACAGTGTAATAATTATCTTTTCTTTGAAAGACAGTATTCTGCCTACTTTATTGAATTCTAATATTTGCAAACTATCTTTCCTCACTGATGTAAAATAACACAGTTAAAACATTTGTATTCCTGAGAATGGAAACTTTAAAAATATGGTCCTTTGTGTTCTGCTCTCAGGACTGACATCTCCAACAGTGGGAGGGTCTGTGAATTTCTAGCAGGGGATTTTGTGTCTCCTTCACCTAACAGCATGGAATGGCCTACTGAGAGGGTGACATGCAGATAGTGTATACCATGAATAAATTCAAAATTTAAAGTGCTCATTTGTTAATTAAATGTATTAGGTCAATTTTCTAAAGCTATTCTTTTTGGAAAACAGCAGGATCGGTATTTATAATAACTGCTTTCCAATCTCAGTGTCACAGATACAATTAAGAACTTTCCACTACACAGGGCTAGCGACTAAGATACATTTAGCCCTTCTTTCTTATAAATAAAAAGAAAAATGAATGGCAAAGACTTCCCCCTCTGATTGATTTAGATAAGTGGCCATGCTTTATAGGTTCAGGAGATAGAAGTCAATGACTTCTGGAAGGCCCTACCAGTTGTGCAAATGTGTAAGAATATTTGGAAATTGCCTATCAGGGAGTGATACCCAAGTCACTTGAACTTAGTTTGCCTCCCTAGATGACAGAAACAGAAATATAAACATGGGATGAATATTTTAAGTTTACAAATAGTTATTTCTGACTTTTCCTATGATCTCATCCATAGAACTCCTATATAGTTCTGTACCAAAAGATTGTAGTTTTCAAGCCCTTGCTCTGCCACTGGCTAATATTATAGGTATTGTTGAGTTTTCCTCTTCTTGGTTTCAAACTCTGATGGAGAAATATAGAAATTATGCAACATGATGTGTCTTGCAGCTCTAATTTCTTTCTCTGTGACTTTATGGTCCCATTTTTTGATCCTTGCAGATGGCAAGATATCAGCTATATCCTAAAGTATGAAGTTAGAAATCAATGCTTTCTGTACTGGGAGAAGGCCAAGAACTGAAGAGACTTTCTTTGACTATGCAGAGGTTCTTCTAATCTGGGTTGTAAGAGTTTTCCAATGTTATATCTCCTTAGATTGAAGATAACAATGCTCAACCAACCTGACCTCTTTTGTGATTTGTTAACCTTGGAAACAATCTAGAAAGTACTGTGGAAAACATTATCACCCCATTAAAACCTCTTTCCAATCTCAAATACTGAGGATTATTTAATCTTGAAAAGCTTCTTTTCTTTTGGACTAAGTCCATTCCATACTCCTGGATCACTCAAATGACTTGACCCCAGTTTCCTGCCCCCTTTGAAATACCCTGACAACCCTCTCTCGAATCTCTTTGGTCTTAACTCCATATACCATAGGATTAAGAGCAGGTGGGAAAAGCAGATAGACATTGGCCAAAAGAATGTGAATATGGAGTGGAACATTGTGGCCAAAGCGATGGGTAAAAAAGGAGAAGAGTGCTGGCGTATAAGAGATTAGGATGACACAGACATGGGAACCACAGGTCCCTAGGGCCTTGGACCGAGCTTCATGAGATGAGAGGCTAAAGACAGCTCGTGCAATGAAGACATAAGAGAGAGCAATGCAGAACAAATCAACCCCAATAACCAACAGTGCCGCAGTCAGTCCATATACACGGTTAGGCCTAGTATCTCCACAGGCTAGCTTCACTACAGCCATGTGCTCACAGTATGTGTGTGGGATCACATGGCTTTGACAGAAGCTTAAACGCCGAATGAGGAAGGGACATGGGAGCATGAGCGTGGAGCCCCGCACCATAGCTACCACTCCAACTCGGGCAATGATGGTGTCTGTGAGGATAGTGGTATAGCGGAGTGGGTGGCAAATGGCCACATAGCGATCAAAGGCCATGGCCAGCAACACAGTGGATTCCATCATGCAGAAGGCATGAATGAAAAACATCTGTGCCAGGCAGGCAGAGGCAGAGATGTGTCCAGCTCCACACCAGAGGATGGCCAGTAGCTTGGGAACTGTGGAGAAGGAAGCAGCCAAATCAATGGTTGAGAGCATACACAGGAACAGGTACACAGGCTTGTGCAGGGCTGGTTCAGTGGCAACAACAACCAGGATGATTACATTGCCCACAATTGTGGCTGTGCCCAGGCAGAATACGGGAAGTGAGAGCCACAGGTGGAACTGTTCCAGACCTGGGATGCCCAGGAGGAAGAAAAAAGAAGGGTCCAGGTTAGTGTGATTAGGAAATTCCATGATCTTGCCAGGAGTTGTGAGGAGCATCTCTGGTCAGAAACTCTCCCACTGTATCAGATAACCTGAAGAGACAACACAGAGCAGGGATATGATGAGACTAGAGTAACACTTATTAGCTAAATAATATTAGGCAAGCTTCATCATCTATAAAATGGGATTAACAATAGTATCATTCCCTAGGGTTGTTAAGAGAATTGTACAGGTTAATATTTGTAAAGAACTTTGACTAGTGCTTGACGAAACATACTTGTTAAATAAAATTAATGAATTTGAGAAAGGGCTCAAATAAGCATTTAAATAAATTAGAGTTGTTTTATATCTAAGGCCTATTGTACTCAAAGGAATGTATTAAACTTTTCCTTTCCCTTCCCTTTCCCTTCCCTTCCCTCCCCTTCCCTTCCTTTCTCTTCTCTCTCTCTATCATCTCGCTCTCAGAAGAGACTACATGGATACTTCGTCCAGAATGCAAACTTCCAACACAGTCCACTGGATAAAATTGGACATTTTTTTTTTTTTTTGTCTTTGGACTGAGAATGGGATCTGGTTTGGGATCTAGTGTTTGGTTATTATTTGTGGTCTTAGTACCACCATAGTTGTTTCCACTCCTTTCACTAACCAAGAGATATTTCCCCATATCCTTGATCAATCTTCATTTGAAATTCCAGAACATGCTTCATGGACCCTCACATGTCCAATTTCCATTTTTCAAGATGTTGAAATTAACCCTTTATGGACTTCGTTCTATTTCCGAAAGAAAAACTTCCAGCCTTTTCCGGTCTACTTCTGCATTAATCTTTCATTCACATTCTACCTGTGGTTTTTGGTGATTTCAAAGAAAAGATGTAGCCAAATCCTTCTCAACCTCATCCTTTCACAATGTTAGGAAGCGATTTTACAATTCTGTGTTAACTCATAGAATTGACAGTGATGACTCATCTCTCTGCGTGGAAAAATCTTATACAACTATCTCATTTATCCCATACTTCCCATACTCACGTTCCCATACTTCTACTCCCTTGGAGGACAAAGTTCACAGCAAGGAGTGCTTAAACCAAAAGGAATTATGCAGAACGTGTGAAGGCATAATGGTAATGGGATAGAAACAAATGTCTAGATGTTAAGATAAGGTCTGAGAAATCACTTTAACTGGAAGTCTTCAAAATGGGAATGAGAACTTTACTGCCCAGAAATTTATATCCATTCATTCAACCACAAATATTCCATATGCACCTCTGCTTTAACTAGCTCTATTCTCAAAGCTGGACAACCAGTACTTCAATAATCAGTACAAAAAAGACACCGATTTTAGGAAATTTGAGGAGTGAGAAAATAGTTATCAAAGGCAAATCAACTCTGCCACAATTCTTTCTTACACCATATGTGAACTCTCCTATTCTTTAATAGTTCAGGTTCTGTGTGTGTACAGTCACCAGGAAAAAAGAAATCAGAGAAACTTCTTTTTGTACTGCACAACAGGTTCTTCCTTGCTGTCTATGTGGATTCAAAAGACACAGCAACATTAGATAACCCAAACACATTGGTAAACAAAAGCAACTATTGTGATTGTCCTCACAGACATAGGGACTAACTGAAGGAGAAGAGACTGGTGACAATTGCTGTTTTAATCAGCTCAGAGCCAAAAAAAACACATGACCTCCACAGAAGAAAGATAAATGTGGCTTGTACAGGTAAGTGCATATGAAAAGTCTTGTTTGAAATAGTGTTCTCTGAGCTTACGTCTGTGAAGGAAGATGCAGCCAAGATCTAAGGTTCTGACCAATTTGATCTAGGGTCCTATCTTACCTAAGGAGAAACACATTAAGGGGAAAGTTTGAACTTGTCCAAATATGTGGCTATTATTGATGTGATTTAAGCTCTTGGAACTACCTAATATTCAGGCAAAAGTGTAGTACAGATTTCACTCTTGTGCTCAGATATTCATTGAAGAGGCAAAATATTTTGGAGGCATAGAATCTTGGAGTTTGTGAAGCAGGAAGTTGTGATGATGAAAAAAAAACTGTCAGCATTGGAATCCATAAAATTGGGAAGAAATCTTTGTGTTTACTTCTTACTGTCAGTGATGCCTTAGACAAGCCATTTTTTTTGTAAGACCCTACACTTTTCTGATCTGTAATATGATAATGATAATAATACTCTGTAAGTTTGCTGAAATTTGAAGAAAACGCCTAGTGCAGTTTGTGGCCCATAGAATGTGCTCAGTAAATGCCATTGCCTTCATTTTAATAGGAAAATAGCCTCATATCTAATACAGAATCTTCATGAAGTTTCTTTAAACAACTAGAGTCCAGTCTTAGCTTGGACATTTATAAAATAAGAATTGTTCCATTATAAGGCAAACTTGATAAAATCAATGTTTTAAATTGTTTTTTTCTATATACCCTCTAGGGTCACTTGACTGACAATCAATAGAAGATTGGAAAATAGCTTCTCTGGCTGCTCTCAGCCAAATAGATGCCACTCAGTTCTGGTTTTTATGACACAGGTTTACTTGTTGAAATAACGAATACCTCTGCTCTACTGGGTAGCTCAATATAGAGAATGGAGCTCGAATCAGTGGAAAAAGCGGTAAAGACCTGCTCACTGCACCACCCCAACCATTTAGTTTATGCCAGTCATCCTTACAGTTTTCAATCATCTCATAAATTCACTCTACGCAAAGCCAGAAGGCTTAAATTAACTTGAAGATTCTTTATTGAGGTCCCTTCCTGCTCTTTAGGTTTCTGAGTTGATAATTTTTCTTGTAGAAACTAAACTGAGCACAGATTACCACAAATTACTGGACTAGATTGGCTACTAATTTGATTAATGTAAGTGAACTTTAGTTGAAGTTCCTGTGGTTTGTAAGGAATTCCACCCCTTACGCACACCACCTCCTTTAAAGAGTTGTGTATGCTTATCACCTCACTCAGCCTCATGACCACCCCACCTCACAGGTATGAGTTTGCAATCTCATACCATCTCTTGTATAAAATGGTTTATAATATTAATAAACATTTGTGACCATTCTTACTCAGTTTGAACCTAACCCTCTAATTCAATCTTTTACCTAATTCTAATTGTGACATTAGAGCCAATACCCTCAGTAAAATAAAAGTTCCAACACAATTTGAGGGAAAGGTTGGGAATAGAGAAAACTTTCCATGCCTGAAACTGCACCACAAATCTAAGGCTGTCATTTCTCTGCACAATAGCACAGCTACACTTGGGATGCCTCTGCCTATTCTGAGGACACTGGACCATGACAAAGCCCAAGGTAATCAGTAGCATTCTGCTGATTCTCCCTGCTTAATGTACTGCATTTGATCTCTGCACTGTCATTAGGCAGATACATTTCCCTCTCAAGTGCTTAGTGAATAATTATTTCTTTTTAGTAATTTCAGGACTATCATAGTAAGTGTTTAAACTTTCTTCACAATGCCTCCCATTTTCCCAGTCCAGTGAACAGATCATTTACTTCTTTCTTTTCTGGCAGCTCCCAGCTCTGCTCCCTTTTTCAACCACTGAGCCTAAATAACACCACACTAAAACTCCCATTTTAGGAAGCCTGTTAAATAATATTCCAAATTAGACTACACAGGGTTGTTATTCAGCAAAATCCCCTTTCCTGGCCTCTAAATCTCATTCTTCCTGCTTTGAAGTAGATTTCCCGTCACCAATCATACAGATACCTTTCTCTTAAGGGATACAAAATGTCTTATAAAGACTTTTCCTGACACAAACTCACATGTTTCCAGGACAGCAGGAATGAGAAAGCACAGTATTGTGGAAACATCTTCAGAAGATAGAAAGAACATTTCTAGTCTCCCACCCTCAACTGGTTGAATGCTGGGCCAAGAGGTTGTTATACTGATGAAACATCTCACAGCCTCACTTGGGAGTTTGGTGGGTGGCACTGGGCTTATGGCTAAAGCCATCTAGGGAGCTTGTGTGTTCCCTAGGATATCGAGCATTCAAGCTTTTCTCTCCTATTTGACCACATAAGAATACAAAGGTGAAAGCAGAGGCTTTTGCTAAAGAGTCAGGGAAGGGGTATTTGTAACTTACTCCCGTAGAACTCTCTCTATTTTTCCATTTTTAAAAAATTTTGAAGTCATTTATTTTTAGAATTAAAGTATATAATAACCCACAGTTTTTACATATTTAGCTCCAAATTCTCAAGTATATATTTTATATTGTCTGTGTTGAAATGCTGATAGCATTTTCTGGTAGTATGTTTTTGTTTTTATTTTTATTTTTTTGAAGTTGGACACAGGGGTCAGTCCCTTGCTAGGTGTCTGACATTGGAAACTTACTTCTCTGAACCTTTACTGAACCTGTACTGTAACAAATGACTAATAACATCTACCTCTTAGGTTTTTATTTTTTTTACAATTAGTTCAAATTATTTATTTTTATTTATTCTTTTTTTCACATTTTTTTGTGAAAGGGTAGTATGTTTTTAATTGAGGATGTTCATGTTGTGATAATTCATTGAGTTGTTCAGTTTTAATATGTATACTTTTGCCACACATATATACATACTTCAATACAAATTCGTTAATGATATTTTGTGTTTTAAATCTCCACATCTCAGATACACCATATACACACACATCCTTCTTTTTTTTCATTGGTTTGTGCAACTTTATTGAAGAAAAATAAATCAGTTACTAGCAGAGCTATTAGTTGATCACTCATCCATTGACAACTTGCATCATTTATTCAGTGCTCTATTAAACAGTGTATTAGAAGATAGATTAACTAATAGCTCCAAGACTCCTAACAATTTAAATGAAAATTACAAAATGTTTGAGACCCTATTTTGGAATACAAAAGGCCACTTCCAATTTCCATTCTCTGTAGAACAAGAACAGGTCATTTCTTTATTGACATGCATAAAATACATCACATTTTCTGTTCTGCTGATGCTATAAATTCAATACCAATTCTCCAGCCACATCAGTTATGAGCATAAAGTATATCATGTAACCTCAGATCTCTAACAGTGGAAGGCTTGTACAAGAATGGATGCTGCTACAACAATGCTGCTTCCTTTGATGCGACAACTGAGCATCCACCTCCCTCCCCCTCAGATGACTTCTTCAGCATGTTAGAGCAGTGAGGAATGGTTTTAGTCTCATGACCAACTTAGAGTGAAGACATTGGCCACATAATACACATGCTCCATTTTTTAAAAAATTCCAAATCTTGGGCAACTGTTCTCTTGTAACTACTTTACAGTTTCTAAAAGCAGTTATTGTCCAAAGCTGGAAGAACTTAAGTCTTCTCAGATGAGCATGTGAATGAATGGAGGGAAGTAAACAAAAAATACAATTAAGAAAGATGAGGTCTGATAGGGGAGCAGCCGGATAAGAAAATCAAAAAAGGAACAGTAATTTAAACTTTATTCCAGCTATAATGCAGGTTATTCTGACTTTAAGGTAGCATCGCATAGCATACTTCTGAGTCCATTTCCGAGATATTCTGTTGTACTTATCTCTGTCTGTTTTATATATCCGTGTGATCTCTGGCACTAGGGGGTCATCTGGGTTTGGATCATGTCGCAGTGAGCGAATGGATAAAAGAACTTTAGAAATAATTAAAGCAGGAGACCACTGTGATCTTAGAATATCAAGACAAATGCTGCCATGACTGTTAATATTTGGATGATAAATTCTTATTGTAAACGCAACCTTAGGTGGTTTGAAGGGGTAGTCTGTAGGAAAATGAATTGTCAAAAAGAACGCACCGTCTTGATATGGACTATCATTAGGTCCCATAATTGTGGCTTGCCAGTGAAACAGATCATCCCCAACTGGACCTGCAGAACACTGTGCTGGCGGGTCACGGGCCAAATCACTAAGTTCCTTATTAATCCGTTTTAGTCTGTACTTTGCGTCTGGCTCCTCATCATCTCAGTCTGTGCTTAATGGTCCGAACAAAACTCTTGATTATCCCGGCGGCAGGGAAGCATTGTCTCTTCATCTCACCCCTGCCCCGCCAGACACAGGCGCCCTGACGGCCAGTGGGCCAACCTCCCTCCCTTCCCCTAGCTGTCCACACCCACGCGTACTGAGGGGCCGGGGCCTCCTCCACACGCAGCAACTGGTGCCTCCCCGGCCCTAGGGGGACACACACACCCTTCTTATTGGTACCTATTGGTTATGTTTTCCTGGTGAAAATGTTAATAATACAGGAGCTAATGTGCTATCTTAACTTCTCTCATTGCATCATTGATGTATATCTACCAGCAATTCGGGATGTTTGGGAGAAGAAAAGGGATAAATAAAATAAATATTAAAAATGGGAAAGAGTACACAAATCAGGCATAGCAACCAGGAAGTATATTATTTTTCATGTTTTTAATAGCTTTTTAAAATTACTTTATTGTTCAATTACAGTTGTCTGCTTTTTTGAAATATGATGCATATACTATAAAATTCATCCATTCAAAGTATGTAATTCAAGGTTTTTAATATAGGCAGAGTTGTATAAGTATCAGCACTCTCAATTTTGGAATGTTTTTATCCCATATCCATTAGCAGTCACTCTCCATCTTGCCCTACCAACCCCCTCCATGCTCTAGAAAACCCCCAACCAACTCTGTCTCTAATGATTTTCCTTTCCAGACATTTCATAAAAAAGGAATCATATAACATACCATTTTTCTCTTACTGGCTTCTGTGTATGATTTCTAAAGCCCTTTCCATTTTAGAAATAAAATGTAATGAAACCACCAAGTTACCTAATTTTCCAGTTAAAAACAAACATAAGTAAACATTCTATAACTGTTTTATCATTAACTAAAGCACAAAAAATACAAACATTTAACTAAATATTTTCTAACTGTCTCAATATTCAACTAAACCTCAAGCAACAAAACTCTCAGAATTCTCTGGATGTTACTACAAAAACCTAATGAAAATAGGTATATAATTTTAGGTAAATTATATACCTTTCAAAAATATAATGGGAAGCAAGTGGTGTAGATCTTGGAAAGTTGAAAATGAGAAATGTGTAATAAACCAGGAAAATTTGGAAACATTTGTTAAGTGTTTCTAGAGCAAAACTGCAAGCAAATTTACTGTCACCCCCACTCCATCCATACTGAGCACTGTGCTGGTCAGAGCCATGCAGTAGGAAAGAAACAATAAAGGAAATGTGTGAATGATAGTAGTATTTTTGTGGACAATCTAGAATTTATTAGACTTTACAAGAGTTCAACAAGATTGACAGATACAAAATCAACATAAACAGATGGGGAAAATGTATGAAAAAATATGAGCAATGTAAGAGAAACATTACATTGAGCATAACATATATGAGTAAAGAGAACCTTTTGTGACAGCATGGGTGGACCTGGAATACATTATGCTAAGTGAAATAAGCCAGTCAGAGCAAGACAAATACCACATGATCTCACTCATATGTGGAATCTGAAGGGTTAAGAGGACATTGAGAATCCTCCCTGTTCATTGCTACACGATGACCTTTTTTCCCCCCAAGCGTTTATGTATGTGCGTTCTTTCAGAGAGAACTGGCTCTTCTCCCAGAAAGATCTGTACTTTCTTAATGTTCATGCCTCAGAAAACAGCCCTGATGGGACCTAGCCAGTTCCTTGAGGAATGGACGTAAGGATAGGTCACACAAGGCCCTAGGCTCATAACCACCTTTGTTTAAAATCACATTTAAGTAACCTTGTAAGCAAGCACTGTGGAATCTCACCTGAGAAGGACGCTTCACTAGGAGCTTTCCCAGTCAGACCCAGAATGCTATCTCTGGGATTCCCCAGCATCTACATTCGAGTGTTGGTGAATTCCCATCTGGTGATGTATGATCTTGGCTCACTTTACTCTTGCTTAATACAGTGCTTAATTATCCATATTTGACTTCGGGCTTTTATTGTCTATGAATTCAAGCCTCCAAATTAAGTGGCCATGACCTTGTACGTGCCCCTTAGTGGCACAGAATCTAATAAACACAATAAACTAATGAACAAAATGGAAACAAAAGCATAGATACACGAAACAGACTGACAGCTGCTAGAGTGGAGTGGGGACCGGATGAAAAATGGTAAACAGATTAACCAAAGAACATTTATGCATGACCCATGGACACAGACAACAGTATGGGGATTGACTTTGGGAGGGAAGTGGGTGGGACTGGGTAGAGGTTGGAAAAGGAGAAAAAAAGGGACAACTGTAATAGCATAAACAATAAGTAAAAAAATTTAAAAAGAGAACATCACATCATGATCTTAGACAAAACACTAAGTACTCTAAGGATATCTCCTCAAATGAATCTGTACATTAGATGTAAGCCCAAAGAACTCCTCAGAGGAATTTTGTTGAACTTATCAACTACATTTATATATGAAAAATAAAATTCTAAGAACAGCCAAGTTTGTAAGTGCAAGATAGGAAGAACTGCCCTATTAAACTTTAAGAATTATTTGAAAAATTCAGAAGTTTATGTCAAAATTGTTATAGAATAGCAACTGGAATAAAATAATGAAAAGCCCAGAAACAAATCCACATTTATTTGACATATGTGGTATTAATGATCAGAAAGTATAGAAGGTACAAATCAGTAGCTGAAGTTATAAATGTATATTTTTTCATTATTAAATTTTATGTTTGATTTTTTATTTTTTAATTTTTATTAATATATTTTAAAGCATAATGAATATAATCATTTTATGACCCATAGACAATAAATATTTTATTTTTTATCCTTTTTTTATTGTTCAAATAGAATTGTCTCCATTTTCCCACCACCACTTTCCACCACCCCACCCTCCATCATTCCCCCCTTTGACTTTGTCCATGTGTCCTTTATACATGTCCTTGATGGCCCTTCCCCTTATTTCCTCTGTTATTTCCCTCCCCCACCCACTCTAGTTATTGTCAGTTTGATCTTTATTTCAATGTCTCTGGTTTGTTTTGCAGATTAGGTTCTACTTATAGGTGAGGTCATATGGCATTTGTCTTTCACTGACTGGCTTACTTCACTTAACATAATGCTTTCCAGTTCCACCCATGCTGTTGCAAAGGGTAGGAGCTCCTTCTTTCTCTCTGCAGCATAGTATTCCATTGTGTAAATGTACCGCTGTTTTTTGATCCACTCATTTACTGATATGCACCTAGGTTGCGTCCAGTACTTGGCTATTGTAAATTGGGCTGCTATGAACATTGGGGTGCATAGGTTCTTTTGAATTAGTGTTTCAGGATTCTTAGGATATAAGCCCAGCAGTGGAATTGCTAGGTCAAAAGGCAGTTTCATTTTTAGTTTTCTGAGGAAATTCCATACTGATTTCCACAGTGGCTGCACCAGCCTGCACTTCCATCGACAGTGCAGTAGGGTTCTCTTTTCTCCACATCCTCTCCATCACTTGTTTATTGATTTGTTTATGATGGCCATTCTGACTGGTGTGAAGTGGTATCTCATTGTGGTCTTAATTTGCACCACTCTGACGGCTAGTGAATCTGGGTTTCCTTTCATGTGTCTCTGGGCCATCTGTATGTCCTCCTTGGAGAAGTGTCTGTTCAGGTCCTTTACCCATTTTTCAATTGGGTTCTTTGCCTTCCTGCAGTGGAGTCATGTGAGTTCTTTATATATTTTGGAGATCAAACCCTTGTCTGAGGTATTGTTGGCAAATATATTTTCCCATATGTTTAATTCCCTTTTTGTTTTGCTGATGTTTTCTTTAGCCGTGCAGAGGCTTTTTTATTTTGATAAGATCCCACTTGTTTATTCTCTCCTTTATGTCTTTTGCTCTAGGGGATATAGCAATGAAAATATTGTAGAATATTTTCTACAATCTGTGTAGCATATATGAGATTTACCCGCCTATGTTGTGCAATAGGACTTTCATGGTATCACAACTTATATTTAAGTCTTTTATGCATCTTGAGTTTATTTTTGTGTATAGTGTAAGTTCATGGTCTAGTTTCGTTTTTTTTTGCATGTAGCTGTCCAGATCTCCCAACATCATTTGTTGAAGAGGTTATTTTTACTTCATTTTATGCTTCTTCCCCCTTTTTAAAGTATTAATCAACCATAGAGATTTGGGTTTATTTCTGGGCTCTCTCTTCTGTTCCGTTAGTCTATATGTCTGTTCTTATTCCAGTGCCATACTGTTTTGATTACCATGGGCTTAGGATATAGTTTGATATCAGCTATTTTGATCCCTCCTACTTTGTTTTTCTTTCTCAAAATTGCTGTAGCTATTTGGGGTTGTTTATGGTTCCATATAAATTTTTGAAATGGTTGTTCTGTATCTGTGAAATATATCATTGGTATTTTAATAGGGATTGCATTGAATCTATAAATTGCTTTAGGTAGTATGGACATTTTGATGATATTAATTCTTCCAATCCATGAACACAGTATAAGCTTCCATTTGCTTATGTCTTAATTTCTTTCTTCAATGTTGCATCATTTTCTGAATACAGGTGTTTTACCTCCTTGGTTAGGTTTATTCCTAGGTACTTTATTTTTCTTGCTGCTTTAGCAAATGGGATCAATAAATGTAATATATCACATAATCAAAAGGAAAGACAAAAATCATGTGATCATATCAATAGATGAAGAAAAAGCTTTTGATAAGGTACAGCACCCATTTATGATAAAAACGCTCAGCAAAGTGGGAGCAGAAGGAGCATACCTCAACATAATAAATGGCATAAATGAAAAACCTACAGCCAACATCATACTCAATGGGCAAAATCTAAAAGCTTTCTCACTAAGATTAGGAACAAGACAAGGATGTCTGCTTTCACGACTTCTATTAAACAAAGTATTGGAAGTCCTAGCCACTGTGATCAGACAAAAAAGAGAAATAAAAGACTTCCAAATTGTAAAGGAGGAAGTAAAACTGTCACTGATGACATGACAGTTTACATAGAAAACCCCATAGGTTCCACAAAAAAGCTACTTGACCTAATAAGTGAATTTGACAAAGCAGCAAGATACAGAATAAATATTCAGAAGTGGAAGGCATTTTGTACACCAATAATGAAATCAGAAACAGAAATCAGGGCAATAAATATTTTAAATGAATTAAACATAAAGTCTCAAAATATTACAGGCCTGTATCTTGATGACACTGGGAAAATAAGAAAAATAATACAAAAATGTACAAATCATAAGTGAAATGTTACATTTTTCTTTTTCATAATTTATGTTAGTATAGCATGGAATAATAACATTCAAAGGAAATAGATTAGAAGAAAATTATTGGAACATGTATAAGTGACAATGTATTTTTAAGAATAAAATAAAATAGCCCTGGCTGGTGTAGCTCAGTGGATTGAGAGTGGGCTGGGAACCAAAGGGTCCCGGTTCGATTCCCAGTCAGGGCACATGCCTGGGTTGCAGGCCAGGTCCCCAGTGAGGGCCATGTGAGAGGCAACCATACATTGCTGTTTCTCTCCCTTTCTTTCCCCCTCCCTTCCCCTCTCTAAAAATAAATAAATAAAATCTTAAAAAAAAGAATAAAATAAAATAGCTCCGAATTAAATTTTTATAAAAGTCACAACCAATTTAAAAAATTAGGTAAAAATATGTGGAAATAAATTTTGCTTGTTTAGTTAATGAATTTAGCAGAAAAATACATAATAATGAGATGTCATTTTATACGCCTGAGAATATAGGGAAATGGAAAATCTCCTGTATTGTGTGTGGATGTGTAAAATGACAAATATTTTGACAGAAATTTATCATATGTACATAAGGTGAAAGTATGTATAATTTGAGTAAACAATTTTGCTTCTTTGTGCATATTATGTTGTAGGATATTTCAACATGGTCATATCATGAAACTTCAAAGAAAAGAAAAATTTAGGCATTTTGTTAAAAAGAATGAGTCTCCTCCTAACTAGAGGCAGCTTGGTCTCCATAATAGTGCTCCACCGACCCTTACCTCCACTTCCACCGGTCCTCCACTCCTATCATACCCCTGCCCCCAACTGCCATGAAGACTGAGGAAAACAACAGCTTGACACATGTGTTTTATTTATTTACTTATTTATAAATTTATTATAAGTAAATAATTTTATATTTATTATCACAAAGGGCATATCATGGCAGACCAATTAGGACCTCTAGTACAGTTGTTACGGGGAAATGAAGCGACCAAACTCCTGAGAGGTAAAAGTCACAGACCCTTTATTTCACGCGTGGGCTCTCGGAAATAAACTCCAAATCGAGAGCCCTGAACAAAGACATGAGCTGGCTTATATATTCTTTAGAAATACACAGCATACGTAGCATTTCGGGAGTCAGGTTACAAGCAAGTCTCTAAAAAAGTAAAACCTGGTTACAGAGAATAGATAAAGTTTCAAGGATTTTCTAGGGTTGTAAAAGCATATATTATTTGAGGTGTCATAGGCAAGCAGATTTACTAAGGCAGTGAGATTGTCCCAGAAAAGCAGATCCCCCCATCTGCATTCCTAGATAACACTTTAGTGAGAAGTTTACAATTGGCTGTCTTCCTGCCAGACACCATGGTTGCAAATCAAGCAAGCTACAGGTTAAGAGCACACTTAAGCTATTTGACTAAAGCTGCAGGATACAAAGAGTTATTTACAGATTACAAGTTTACAAGCAGTGTGAAATTTCACTAACATTTGGCCAGGAGTCACAGCTTGCTCTCTAGGCCTGTTTCTATTTTACTACTTACTACATTTCTAACAGGACTTAAAATATTCTAAGGTTATAATATCCCTGTTACAGAGTAAACCTCTATTCTTTATTTGTGATATTAGAATATTCATCTAATTTTTTAATTGTCATACATTCAAAGGTGGAGTAGGATATTACAGATACAGTAAAGAACTAAATTATACGAGATGTTGAATGAAAAAGGTTACACAGTAAACCTTCCATATTTAAATACACAAAGCAAGATAATATATTTTAGTAGCCCAATCTATAATTATTAAAGAAACAAAATATCTAAGAAAAATATATATTAAATTTGTGTCATTAATTAACTCTCAGCTGAGAAAGAGTATGTACTCTTCTGGCATTTATTTGGCAGTAGGCAGAGATGGTAGAATTCTACACAGTGAGAAACTGCCTTATGTTCATTAAGAGGTATTTATGTATGTGGAAAATTTCTTGATCATCTAGGCTAAACTAAACTAAACACAAAGTACATTAATTTTCAATGCTTTTTGTCATGATAATACTGCATAACAAAACAATCCAAAACTCAGTGATTTATGAGATAAGCAGAATGCCTTCTACTCCCCTCAAAAACATCCAAGTCCTAATCTCTGGAATCTGTTAGGTTACATGTCAAAGAGAATTAAAGTTGAAGATGGATTTAAGTTTAGTCAATTTCTGACCTTGAAACAAGGAGATTATCTGAATTATCTAGTGGGCTCAATGTAATCAAAAGCGTCTTGAACAACAATATAAATAAATAGATAGATGATAGATAGATAGATAGATAGATAGATAGATAGATAGATAGTATTTACAAGTGAGAAGCAGAAGAGAGAGCAAGAGAGAGAGAGAACCAGAGGGCTGGCAAGATGAGAAGGACCAAAGGTCTTGGTGGCTTTGGAGATGGGGGAAGAGGGCAAAAGCCAATAAATGAGAGTGCCCTGTTAATCTGAAAAAATCAAGAAAACAGATCTTCCCCTTGATTCTCCAGAAGAAAAGTAGTCCTGCTGACATCTTGATTTTTCATTGAGACCCAGTTTAGACTTCTGACCTCCAGAATTGAAAGATTACAAATTTGTGTTGTTTTAAGTCTATAACTTGTGATAAGTTATTACAATAACAATAGGAAACTAGCCCAGTTTATAATAACACATATTTGGTTTCAGTTCTACTTCAGTTTGGCTAATTCTAGGCTGGACTTAGATGGATGAATAACTATTACATGAGGCAGGTTGTCTGAGCTTGGTTCCAGAATTTGAATTGAATCATGTCAGTTCCAAGTGTTTTTATCCTAGAGTCCAGGCTAAGGTGGCCAAGGCCACCCGGGGCATGCTATTATCAGAATAGATCCCTGGCGCACAAAGAGCCCAACCCAATATTGCAAACACATTCAGGACCTTTGCTGTGTCACATCTGCAGCTTCCCAATGTTCAAAGCAAGCCATGGTCAAGCAGCATGTCAATGGAGTGGGAAAGAACATTCTACCCAGAGGGACAGGGGAATCACATTTGCTAGATAATAACCCTCACTACCATGCATGTTTTTTATATTCACTGAATCTCCCTAATAAAGAATTAGTGACTGGTTTCACTTTAATTTATTTGGAACTTTATCAAGAAATGTTAAGTCACTAATGGCAATGTAGCCTGTTGTATTCGAGTCCCTACACCACTCATCTCTATCCCTCTGCATCTGCAGCTGTACTCTTTATAGAGACTAACTCCTAAGTTCACTAGCTTTCTGTTTCTTCTCATGTCTGAATATTGCATATTGAAAGACATATTATTGGTCTTTATTACATATATGTACTATACATACTTGTGTATATTACACATATATTTGTAACTTATGTATGTATCATATATGTATTATCAATTATTATGTGTATTGCAAATTATTTTTATTTCTTCTCTATACAACTATGGTATTAGATTTTTATGTCTATAAAGTATATTAGGCATGTACTTCCATAATTAAGAATTACTTCAGGGTAGTTTGGGCTTGGGAGGGATAGACCCACTGTCCTAAGGTATATATTAACACAAAAGAGCAGAATTTTCTCTATACAAACCAGATTTTCACAAAAAATTACAACTATGCCCTCACCATCTCAAAATGAAGAACAATATTAATTAGTATTTCTATCAAAGAGAAAGGGTTTAATGAAAAATTTAGAATTTTTAGGCAATCTCTAGCTTTATAAGGTAAAGTCATCACCAAAAAGCTGTTTGCATTTTGACAGAAGTAGGAAGAAAAAAAACTACACAAAGGTGAAAACACTTTCTTTAAAGACATCCTTTAAATGTGGAATCTTGAGAACTTGCATCAACAACTCTGATCAGCTGCAACTAAACATGAATGTGTTATCAGTTAAAATATATGAATAGTTCCCACTTGCAATGCCCAGAAGGCAACTGGTTATTCATTAACCCAGTGCTTCTCAAGGTGGGGTTCTCTGAAAAGCAGTATCATCACCTGAGGACTTGTTAGATAACAATGTATTGGATCCCA
Source organism: Micronycteris hirsuta (assembly GCA_004026765.1). Lineage (NCBI taxonomy): Eukaryota > Metazoa > Chordata > Mammalia > Chiroptera > Phyllostomidae > Micronycteris > Micronycteris hirsuta. Next base: position 82,933 of record PVJI01003816.1, on the reverse strand, counting down.
CCCCAGATCCACTGAATCAGAAATACTGGGGATGGAGATCAGCAATCTGTATTTTAAAATGTTTTCAATGTTTGAGAATAACCACTTTAATCTATCTAGCAGAGGTTATATAAAGAAATTCATTATGGAAGTATTTGATTGAAAAATTATCATCTTCGTGTCTTCCAAAATTAGTGCCCATTTAGAGAATTCTATTCTTATTTGACAGGAATTTACCATTTGTTGAATTAGTCATTTGTTCTCTTTTTATAATGGCATAGAGATGCCTGAATTCCTTACAAGCAGCATTAATTGTTTTGCATAGAGACTATAGACAGTTATCTATGAAGAATGACCTTATTCAAAATTCACCATCACAGGATCGAAGCTATACCTATACAGGTTTCATCCAATAGAGGGAAGTCACATTATACCATCGTTACATGAAAACTGGAAATGATCAAAATTATCCCATCTCCTCAGAGAACTCCTTTTCAGGTCTTGTTGCTCTTTGAATAAAAGGCCCAATGGGATCCCCTAATGAACTATTTCTTTTACCTCCCTCTTTCCCTAACCTCTGGAGAGTCATGACTATACCTAGAGTTCTTGGATGACAAAATCATAGAGTTAAAATTTTACCTTATATAATGTGATAGCCTTGGTCCACTGTCACAAGAAACTTACATGTTGTGTCCCAAGAAAAAACTCAGGAGGAGAGCCAGGGTGGGCAGGGAACCCCTTCCCAAAGGCTAACGTCAGCTCAGCAATGACAACAACAACAAAATTAAATGCTGTTCCATGAAGCGTGAGATAGGCAGATTCAAACTGTAACTTCCCGACAACAAGGCTCTGGTTGTCAGAAGAAGGGAGGCCAGTTGGAAGAATATAGTAGAACATTTCCAGGTAAGTTCTGATATAAATCATTAAAACTACCTGTACTTCCCCTTCTCTCAATAAGATTGTTTTTCCTAAGTGAATTCTGTCTATAGCCCCCACAAATTCTATTTCACTGGAACTTATTTGCTAGCCACCCAGTAACTTCTACCCCAGATACCTAAAAGTATTGACTTGCCTCTGAAAGTGAAGCAAGTTTACAGAGGATGTAGGGGATGATGGAGTAAAAGATTTCCAGAATCTTTTTTTTTTAGATAATACAGAAACATTGTCAGATATGAAAAAGTGGTATTGTTTTTACAAACCCTGGCTAATAGTGAATACTTAAGAACCCTAAATGAGAGAAATTGAGTAAAGAAAGGAAACTTAGCTTCCATGCTAGGTAATAGAACACCAATAGATATGGGCAGAGCCACGATGTGGGCAAAAGCAGAGAAGTTAGGATAAGATGGAGTTAAATGTAGATAATTCTTGAGTTTGTCAAGAAAAGAATGTGAGAATCGTTTAGGCAAAAAAGCTGTCAGTCATGCATTCTCTTCTGACCTTATCTCCAGAACTCTGTGCACTTGACAGCAAAGTCATAGTGATTTTCTCACAATTCCTTAAATATACATACGTTTTCAAAGTATCAGAAGGTTTTACACTTCAATATTTCTCATATGCAGCCAAGACTGTGAACCACTTTTTGACACAATGAAGTATAAAGATGTGAATCGGCAGGGGGCGTGAAGGATGACAATTTCAGAAGATCACATGTGGTTTACGGTGATAAAAATAGAAGTTTAAAAAGAAATTATACTTTCACAGACCCAAATAAAAGTAGGGAGTGAGTCATACAAAGGTATGTGGAGAGATGGCGCAGCAAGGATAAACATCCTGCGGCAACTTACCGTGCTTAAAAAAGAGCAAAAAGGCCATGTGTAGAGAGAGCAAGGAGAGAGAGTGGTAAAGCTGAAGCCGAAGATGTGACCTGAAGCCAAATTGTTCCTTGTACAGCATCAGTATTCAAGATCAGAGTGCATCAGAGTGCTTTGTGCAGCATGGTAGACTATTGATTTTATTCCTTAAATAGTAAGAAACTATAGGAATTGTAATATCATATTTTTGAAGATAATAGGGCCATTCAAGGACAATAAGCCATGTGTAGGCAAAAGAGAAACAGAAAGACCAGTGAGGAGGTTATTTCAGTAGTCCAACTGAAAACTAAAGGTGTCTTGGGTAGTCTTGGAGGTGTAAATGAGAACAGTGGAAAGCCCCACCAGAAGAGGAAAAAACATTTATGAGAGGGGTATAATTGCAGAAAAAGCTTTGTGTAAGAAAAAGGAAATGTGATTCAATTCAGAAGCAGATAAGTGAACTTGAAATAAGAATGAGGCAGTTTATCCTTTTTAAAAGGAAGGCACAGTATAAGTGTACCAACACAGTCAGTGCTATTTGGGTGATAGAGTAATTTTAAAATGTATCTTTTGGTTTCTTCTGTTTTTTTCTTCCTGGACATAGTTTTTAAATTTTTCCTGTATTTTTATTCTTGACACTATTACAGATGTCCTCATTTCCCCTTCCCTCTGGCTGTCCCTACACTGTGGTCTGTGTCTGTGAGTTATGCATGTGTGCTCTTTGGCTAATTCCTCACCTTCTTTCATCCAGTCCTCTCCTTCCCCTCTGACATGAATTCTTAATTTTTAATTTGGAATAATATAAAATGATATTTTATGTTTGACTTGACAGAAATCATCTTTCCTTTCTCTCCACATACACTGTTGTTTATATTTCAAAAGAGAAGTTGCTGATCCTCTACACATTTATCAGAAATTTGTTTTAGGAAAGGAAAAGTGACTAACAATGAAGGTTTGAATGATGTTTTTATGAATTTTAGGGTAATTTCAATAGAATTTTTGGGTTTCTTAATCCATTAATAAAGGAGAAATGGAATAAACATATTTTCCTTCTGTCATCTGGATTTAAGTAAGAAATGTGTATTTTATCCATTAAAAGCACTGTTTTCAGTTGCCAATTTCCATATACTCTAAACATGTTTTTCCAGGATTACTATTTTCTCATTACATTTTGTGAAAACAGGACTCTATATGTCCTCATATAGATAAGTTTTCTCCATAAATTCTTCCCCTTTCCAATGCACTAAATTTATACTTTATGTTGGGAGGGAAGAGGATACTTACTCTCTATGCTTCCTTTTTTTCATTCAAAAATCCTTTTATGTTTTTCGTACATATTTTTTATTGTTGTTCAGTTACAGTTGTCCTGTTATGAAATGTTAAGTCACTAATGGCAATGTTGTCCTGCCTTTTTCCAAAATTTCTCTGCCTCTACAGTTGTCCTGCCTTTTTCCAAAATTTCTCTCCCCTGCCCCAACCCCTCCCACTCCCACAGTCAATCCCTCCATATTGCCTGTGCCCATGAGTCCTCCATTCTTGTTCTTTGGCTTGTCCCTTCCCCTTCTCCCCATTATCCTCCTCCCCATGTCCTTCTGATTGCTGTCAGCTTGTTCTTGATTTCTATGTCTCTGGTTCTATTTTTCTCATTTGTTTGTTTGTTTGTTTTAATGAAAAAGAAAAAAAATCACCTTCTGATTTTGAGGAGGGTGGTGGGCTTGTTAGGATATGAAGAAGGATAAGAACATGTCTAACAGGATAATGTGTGGACAGAAATGTTATGTGTTATATTTGCCTGGCTATGATGAGAACTCATCTAATGACTGTGGTAAAACTAGAATCAATGATGGTGTTGTGTTTCCTAGAAGTCATGTTTCGCTGCTCCTGTATGGATTTAAAGTAGACAGATTTGGGTTTAATAGGATTGGTTCCTTTACTATGTAAGTACAGTTATGGGAAAGAGGATCAAAGAAGTGGAGTATAAATACAAGACAGTGATTGTAATGATGGAGCATGCTTTCTATCCTGGTGAGGAAATAAGATGGTAATAGGAAAGATGGTGTTAGTCAATATATTACTGGAAAGATAAAAAAATCTGCTTAATTCATGATAAGAACTGAAGAATAAACCAGTATTCTTAGGCAGCTCAGTGGACTAATTTGAGGTAAATATTTCATGACTAAACAAAATTCAATCTACACATGAGGTCCAGTTGTAGAGAAAGGTGAAAGTGCCATGTAAAAAGCCTCAAAGTACTGATCAAATGCATAAGTGTTTAGCTTGAGAGGTCGTGGGAGGCACCCTCCTAATTAATAGTGTCATTATTTGGACAATACATCTTTTATACTTTGTCCAAAATGGGTAGAAACAGGATTACGACCAGAGTAGCTCCCTGAAAGGGGGACAACCTATAAAAACAAAAGAAACTCAAAAAAGGTATTTTGGGGTTTTTGGGGTTTTTTTTTTAAAGATTTTATTTATTTATTTTTAGACAGAGGGGAAGGGAGGGAGAAAGAGAAGGAAAGAAACATCAATGTGTGGTTGCCTCTCATGTGACCCCCACTGGGGACCTGGCCTGCAACCCAGGCATGTACCCTGACTGGGAATTGAACCTGCGACTCTTTGGTTCACAGCCTGCGCTCAATCCATTGAGCTATACCAGCCAGGGCGGTTGTTTTTTTTTTTTTCAACTTCTTAGCACTCCTGCAACAGGGATAAGGAAGCTTATTTCCTCTTTATCTAGGAAGATTCCCAGTGAGAAGATCCTGGTTCTTCTATCCTTGAATCAATAATAAAAATTATTTTATCCTAATATTACTCAAAACTCTAGAAAAAATTTAAATGTAGAATTGCTGAACTGTGAGGGGAGAGAGTAAACGTCCCACTTACAGAGAAGAAACCTGAGTGTCATTTAAAAAAATGATTGTGAAAATTATGTAGGTGCTTTGAGATAAACCTAAAATTCAATTGCAAACTCTGTGATCCCAAAGAGGCATTCTTCTCTCCCTCTCTGAGCCCCATTTTAGCAACTTATTAAAAGCCAAACTTACAAAACTACCCACTACCTATATCTCATTGGCAGGTGTCTAAACTTTAACAACCACCAACAGCTTCTACTATGCGCATCTTCAACCATTCCAGCATCCTGACCTTTACTTTGACGGGCATCCCAGGCTTAGAGGCACAGCACTTGTGGCTATCTCTTCCTTTCTCCTTCATATTTTTGGCTATCCTCATTGGCAATGGTGCTATCCTCATCTTGGTGGCCACAGAACCCACACTTCATACACCAATGTATCTGCTCCTGGCCCTGCTGATGGTGGCTGACCTCATATCTACTCTGGCTCTGTTGCCCAAGCTCCTCTGCCTCTTCTGGTTCAATGATCAGGACATAGCTTTCAATGCCTGTTTCACCCAGATGTTTTTCATCCATGGAGCATCTGTGGTACGATCAGCTCTACTTGTTGCAATGGCCTTTGACCGCTTCGTGGCTGTGTGTAAGCCATTGCACTACAACACAATTCTGAGCCATTCCTTAGTTGGACGCCTGGGACTTGTAGCTCTAGCCAAGGGTGTGATTCTTGTCCTGCCTATGCCTATTCTACTTCAGAGGTTGACATTCTGCCACATGGTCATTCCCCACACTTACTGTGACCACATGGCTGTGGTAAAAATGGCCTGTGACCACACCAGACCTAATCGTATCTATGGACTCTTTGTGATTCTGCTCGTGGTGGGACTTGATTTGCTGCTTATTGGCTTCTCTTATGGTCTCATCCTACAGGCTGTGATACGCCTCAACTCTCGAAATGCCGTCTTCAAAGCTCTCAACACCTGTTCATCCCACCTCTTTGTCATCATTGTCACTTATGTGCCTGCACTCTTTTCCTCCTTCACCCACCGAATTGGTCTCAATATCCCACCTGAAGCCCACATTCTCCTTGCCAATCTCTACCTTCTTCTACCTTCAATGCTCAACCCCATCGTCTATGGTATAAAAATGAAGAACATACAAGGCAAGGTGGCCAAATGCCTGTGGAAAAAACCTGCGTAGGCCATGGGTCCACACAACAAACTTGCGAGTAAAAAAGCCGTGGGGACAATTGACAACACCTTTGTCCAACCATTCAAGACCCAACTGTATATCCAAATGAGCTATGAAAGAATAGACCATGGAGGGGTGTGTGTGTGTGTGTGTGTGTGTGTGTGTGTGTGTGTGTGTGTGTTGGCCCTCATGAAGACCCAGTATATTTTTTTTTCTCATTGATCCATGAATTTAAAAAGGGAGAGCCTACAAAATCTCTTTCTATGTCTTTTAACAGCATTCATGATATGGGTCTCCTAATAACTTTCACATCCGTGTGCATGTTTATTAACTACAAACAAAATTACTCTGTAAATGATCCAAGATCATCTTTCCCTGTCTTGATGGAAAGTTTATATTTGCTTCTGTTCTCTCCATTCTGTTTCTCTAAGTCTCTGTGTCTCTTTCTAAGTAGTCTCTTATTGCCGAAAGGATTCTGACATACTCATTTCTTTGGATACCACCTTAACATGTAATAATTTTTTAAGAAACTGGTCTTTTTATCAATAATTTTTAATGTAATGACAATGAAGCATGTTCACAATACCAATCAGAAGATTATGATGATGTGGATTCTTATGACAAAAGTGAAAGAAATTGAAGATGGCATATATAGACTCAGGCACTGTTTAGATACATATAACAGAAAGTTTCATTGCAAAGAAAAATACATGTCCAGATGACTAATTTAAGAGACTCTTATGATTAGAATCTTCATCTTAAAAAAACCATGTGTTAGAAGAAAGATATTTGTTCCTGACTTAATATTCTAGGATGACTCAGGTCATATATAAAGCATTGCCATATTGAAATGCCTTTAAATCACTGTAGTAAATGAAATTTCTATCTAATCATTTAAATGCATAGTTATCATAGGATCAGTTGCACAATGTAGTAGGACAAATACAAGATTGAATAGTTAGACAAAAAGGACCCCATTCCCAATGAAAGGTAAACAAAATAAAACCATTAAGTATGATAACTACTTAAAAATATTATAGTCTCACTTTTAATGCAATTTAAACAATTGTGATATTGACTTTAAAGTCAAGAAAAAGAATCCTAAATTTATAAATATTCCCTAAATCTCTATCACTGTGCTTGAGAATCTTAAAAGTATAATCACTCTGAACGTAAGAGTAGTGTGTGTACTCTATGCCTAGTCAGGACTTCTACCCAGTTTAGCCTATTTTCTACTCAGGTAGGCTAAACAATCTATAACCTTAAGAACATTTTTAATTCATATGACCTAGAGGGAACAGACAACACCCTGTACTAAATACATTTTTCCTTTGTGTTTCATCTTGTCTTGCGTAGCCTTCAGAATAGGAAGATGCCTACAGAACAGAAAAATAAATCATATTATCTATATCAGAGAAGGAAGAATCTACTTTCTTCAGACTGTTCTGCTCTTAATCTCTCTTAGTAAAGAAATGTCCTAATTTATTCTTAACTATGAAAGCGGTTTTATAAAGGGTGTGTTTGGGGAATGTTGGCCTGGGGGAAGAAAAATGTGCAAAGTCAAATCATTCATTTGTGGTGGCTTCTCTGTGCCTTTTTGTACTTATAAGCCAGATTTCCCATTGAAGGTGAGAGCATGCAGAGAGAATTTATGACTAACACTGACTTTTGACTATCATCATATGACATCAGCAAGTCAGAGTTCAGAGAGAAACTAATAAAATAAAAGTAATGAATATCCTACTGTCATCAAAATATAATCTCAATGACAGAGAACACATAGCATTAAATCTTGGATAAACAGGTGATGACACTGGATAATAAAAAAACATAAGAAAAGTTCAAGGCCATAACTAAGGTTGAGGTAGCTCTGTCTTAGGAGAGGAGTGAATGGAAGCCTCCTATATTATATTCTTCACATTCTATTAGTTCTAGCAGAAAGATCATCTGTTGAGGTGGATTTGTGCTAGTTATTTTAGATATTTTTATATATGTAAGATCCTATGGAATCATTTCAATTTTAACTCGTCATGTACTAATATCCATTTTTCAGATAAAGTTACAAAGCTCAATTTCTTTGTAACTTTCCCATAGTCACACAGGTAGCAAGTGGTTAAGCCTGAATTCAAATCATAATATTTCTGATCATAAAATATTTTCCCACTCTATTATGCCCATGTTGCCTCTCTAAATACAACCAAGAATGAAGAGGTTGTACAGCAAAACTAAGTAGAACATTTAGCAGAAATGGCTTAATCAAAGAAACCCAGATAACTCCTGTGTGCCTGCATCATTCTTAATACCAGTAATGAATTAAAGATGTCTCTAGGTTGTGATATAAACAGTTACCGCTATTTGGAGAACTGAAAATGTCTTCCTTTCCTAGTTATTCTGTTTTTAATTCCCACCCCATTCTCATCTAATCTCCACTCTTCTGAGACACTTGTGCCCCTAGGGTTTGGCTTTGACAGAATATATTGTCCAGTCTCTATTGAAATCTACCTCATTTGTTTTGTGCAAGGGAGCTATGTCAGTCTGGGTCCCCAAAGAAATAGATGTGAAGAAAAGATGAAACATATAAGAATTTTATTAGTGGAAGTACCTGTGTGAAAGGAACTAGGGAGACAGTGAAGGTAGGCTAAGAATACCATCAGACTACAGTCAAAGTTTGACCCGAAGTGAAGGAAGGAGAGAAGGTTGGGAAGTGATCTAGATTTCCTGCAGCGAAATCATTGGGAAGTCTTTGAGCTAAAACAGCAGACTTTCATTTAAACTCTCTGTTGTGGGTCTGCACCTAGTATCTCTATGGCCACTCTCAGTCATTGCCTGGAAGCAGCCTCTGCTAGGCATGACCTTGGCAAGCAGCAGGAATTCTCAGGCAATTACAATTATGCTCCCTCTAGTACAAGGTCTGTGAGCTACCTTTTGGCTGCCACAATCCAACCTTTGTATAGCACATATATATTTCTCTAATGAGTTTAGGAAACAGCTTCTGTATGATTCTTAAAGACCCTTTTTCCCCAAGGGAGGACTCAGGAGAAAGAGGTTAGTGGGCTGAACTCTAGCCATTGCCTGAGAAGTTGATCTCAGGGCTGCAGCTAATATTTATCTTTGTCCTTCTTCACTCTCCACTCTAAATTTCCCTCCTATTTGCTATCGCTAGGGCAGGTACTAAGGGTTACTTGGTTGTATAATCCTTAACTTCATTCCTGAAATGTCTAAAGACTTAATAGTCATATTGTTCTCAGTTTGGAATTACTCTGTATGTTCATTTATAATGAGACAAAAGTGTACCATCAGGTAGCTAAGTAAATCACCTAGTTTTATATGATTCGGTTCTGCTGGCATTGTATAAAAGTATCTCAATCTTCTCCTGCTGATTAGAGTCCAAGTGAAAGAAAGTTCACAAACTTCCAGCATTATACTGGCAAGAATCAGGGTGACAAACTGCTCAACTACAAACATTTGCTCCTATTCATGAAAAATAAGAATGACTAAGAGGGTATAACCGTGAACCCAGAAAGAGCCCACAGAGTAAAGCCAGGAGCTATGAAGGAATATTTATTTCTAGGATGCAAAACCTAATTCGAGGAACTCCAGCTATAGTTTGCCTGCTCAATTTGTGGTAGGTCATTACAGAGCAATGGAAAACTAATACATGTTTAGTCCCATTCCTAACTAAATTAATTCTTGTTTAAATGACCTTATATTCTAACACCTTTGACCAAGCACACTCAAAATTCAGTTCCAGAGATTGTTCCTGTCTTCTACCAATACGTGACAGAGAGGTCTTTTAATTATTTAGGGTTATGATCTTTTTATTCTTGCATGAATTTTAGAATGTACCTTGCTGTGTTATACAGTGATTTAGCCACATGTATCAGCCATACATTCAGGAAAATAAAAGGAAGAGGAGGAGAAGTTATGTCATGGGATGGAGGCAACTGTTGTCATTTAAAGAGGCTTCCGTAGCATGCCTTAGCACAGAAGCAGTTCTGGAACTTGGCAGGGAATCCCTGCCTACCCAGAAGGTCCAAAGAAAATTACTGAGTCATCCTCAGCAATATCAATCTGAGTGTTAATTTTTTTTGTTTCATAAATTACTTTATAGTTGTTCAATTACAGTTGTCTGCATTTTCTCCCCACCACTCCCCGCCACCCCAGCCAAACCCACCTCCCTCTCTTGCTTCCATGTTAATGCATTTGTCTCACTTTTCAAGTTTTCATGTTTTTCTACCAAGACCCTTATCTATACATAGCAAACCTGCCTTAGCTGAATGTTAGGACATCCCTGGAGCCCTGAAACTCCCACATTTGGGTCTCCAGCCTGCCATGCAATATCTGCCCTTCCAGTATAAGTGATAAAGATTTCTTTATATACTACCACCACTTAGGCTCTCTGGTTCTCCCTTTTAGGTATTAAATGCTTATTATGGACTCTGCCATCCTATAGGGGATAAAAACAAATTCCCAGTAACCAGTAAATTTCCATATTTTAGTCACTGCTTCCTCCATATTCTTCAAATGCCTGCCTAATTGCACTTGACACAAAATTTCCCACTACTGGTAAAATATTTGGCAATTGAACCACTTATCTCTTTCCAGGCACTATCCTGCCCCATCTACCAATCACAAAAGCATTCTCTGCTTAGCAGGCAGGAAGTGAACTAGTCCTGTCTTGCCAGTTGTACCACTCTCAGTGTCAACTTGTGTTAGTCTGGGTCCTCTGCAAAGCAGATACCAAGATGGAATTTAATATGTAATATCTGTGTGAAAAAAAAACAATTTGTGTAGATTGAGAGCACAGTAAAACCACAATATAAGCTCCCCAAGTTAAGGAGAAAGAGAGAAAAGGCTGAGTGGAAGTATGTTAGATTGCCATGCAAAGACAAGATCAGCTGACCAAGGAGCCTACCAACATGTCTTATATTCCCCAGGAAATGGTCTTAGCATCCTTGCCACTCTCAGTCATTGGCTAGGAGAATTCACTGGGAGACATTACTTGATGAAAATGCAATGATGGATTTCAAATTGTAGTAGTTGGGTTTTTCAGTCAATTAGCTCCCTATAACACGAGGTCTGTGAGACACATTCACACGCTTATTGTAGGACACTAATAGAATTTGGAGGGCAATAAAAAAGGAAATTCCAAGTAACAATTTTCCAACTCTCATCCTCCCATTCCCTCTCTCTCTCTCTCTCTCTCTTCCTCTTTCTCTAGTCTTGGCTTCCTCTGAGGCAGAGGTCAGAATACTCTTTCTGTAAAGTTTCAGATTGTGTTCCAATTAAATTGTATGCACCAGAACAAGCAATAGGTCAAATCTAGCCGTAGATCATTGTTTTCCAACCTCTGCTCTAAGGCCACATTTTTAAATACAAATAAATATTGGAATCAATCCAAATGTCTACCAATACGAGATTGGTTAGAGCATACTGTGAAATAGTTTTTAAAAGGAAAGGGAGAATGAATCTAAACATAGTATCATTGGTTACAGTCAATAATCTGAAACTTCAAAATAGTATTATAAACATAATTTTAATTTGTAGTCATAATATTTGTAGTATTTGTTTATATAAAGAATAGGTATGAGAACATATTCAGAATGTAAACTTATTTGGAAATAAGTTCTTTAAGATGTAATTATGATAACTTTATACTGAATTAGGTGGGGGCCTAATCCAGTGCCTGGGATAGTTATAAGAAGAGAAAAATGTGTACAGGACACATGGGGGAAAAGCCATGTAATGACAGGGACAGAAGTTGAAGAGATGTGTCTTCAGCCAAGGAATACCACATACTGTCAGCACCAAACAGAACCCAGGAGTGAGGTGAAGTTTCCCCTCCACCCCAGAGCTTTTAAAGGGAGCATGGCCCCACTGAAAACTTGATTTTGGACTTTTTGCCTGCAGAATCATGAGAGAAAAAAAAATTGTTGTTTTAAGATAACTAGATTGTGATAATTTATTACATGAGCTCTATGGAACTAATACAATCAACTATTGCCAGTCAAGCTGAATAGAATGTTTACATTATCCACATTATATTGTAATGTTCATATTTAATATAGTATATTTTGTTGAGCAGACAAAAAGAACTATAGAAAAAGGAAAAAGAGAATATATGTCTTTTCTTATAATAATTCCATATCTACATATTTATACATCAATAATACTTGGCATATGCAGGGAAAAGGTCAATATAACGAGATGCTCTTATGATCTTTTTAAACAACAAAAGCCTGGAACAATCATCTGTCCATTAATAGGTGACAGCCGAAATAAATTTAACAAACATACAGAAAAATACTGAGGAGTCATAAAAAAGAATAAAATAAATCTATATATGCTGTTATGGAACAGCTGCTAAGAGATGTTATTAGATAAATTAACAAAGTAAAAAATTATAATAATGTTTGTATAATTAAGCTATAATTTAATTTTGCCCAGAGAAGTTATTTCTTGTTTAATTTTTACTACATAACTTTTTTCCTATAGAAGACATGTAAAAACACCTATGTTATCTTAAGTTTGCATTTTTCTCAAGTTCACTTAGTAATTAACTAAAAATTAAAATATTTTACATGTCCCTAAGCTGTAGCTTATTACATTAGACAATCCTTGCACACCACTTCAAAATCCCCTTGGTCACACTTTATTCAGCCCATTACAGTGGTTAGTTCCATGCAGGTGTAATCAGACGGCCAATGTCAGGTCAAGTCTAATGCCTACTGCTTCTGGCCATGGGGTCGCATTAACTCCACGGCACAGGACACCCCCAGCCACGAGCTCTGCTGTCATGCATATGCAGCCCAGAAGGATGGGGAAGTTAACACTTGTGGTGCAGTCCATGAGCCCCACATGATCCATTGAATATAATCCTTTCATTGCCCGGGAAAGCTGATTGTGAAATATTTCATAAGGCTCCTCAGATGTTCCTGGCAGAGCTGGACACCAGTCTCCACTAGCAGTGTAAGAATGGATTTAAAATCCTCGTATTGGTTTTTACTTTTTCCCAGTTGCACTCTGCCTGTTTTGCACTCCCACTCCCTGTGATCATATTTCTAAATAAACTGCCAATAAGCAACTTTTTGTCTTAGGCCTCGTATTTAGGGAAACCCAGGTTTTGAATTTCCAATGTTGAAAAACCTTCTGCTCTGGTACCCTACACTCTACTCAGAAGTGTTACCTTCCTGATCATTTATCAGAAAATGTTTGTATAATTATTTATAATTTATTTGAGAGCTTGGGACCATTTCAAATTCTCCAGAGATAAAGGAAATAACAAAAGTGAAGTGGACCCTGTGTTAATCCAACTTGGAAATACCTTACAGACAAGCACAAGTGATTAAACTTGACCTAAATAGGAAACACATGAACATTTTTCTAACTTTTGCATCACTAGGAACTATTCTATAGATGTGATGACAAAAATGGTGAATTAATGTTAATGTCATGTGTCACATTGCCAGCAAGCCCACAGGAGAGGAGTCAAGCTCACGCAACAGTAGGAATAATCAACCATGGATTAGTAACACTTTGTCTTTTGAAAGAGGAAAAAAGTCCAAACCAAAAAGGACAGGCACAGTCAGGCTTCCTTCTTGTGTTTTCTCTGATTTCTTTAGTTCCCCCAGTTTTCCCCAGAATCAATTGCTACTTCCAGTTTCCCTGGCACAATTCCCATGGTACATATTTTGTTCAGGTGTACATAAATCACTTTTGTAAACTATCTTACCAAAGATCAAAGGAAAATGAAATAATTGTAAGAAGTTGGTAATATTTTATAGCATGTGGACTGTGCTTCTGTATCTCAATACCATTCAAATCAGATGAAAAAAATCACTCTCAGCAAAAAGTAAGTCTGGTAAACTAGAGTGGGTCAGGCTAATGTTGCCTCAGGCTCTTTCACAAGCTGACACTTATTTGTCAATTAAATGAGTAATCATAAAACATTCTGCTGAGTGATGTTTGTTGCTGCTATATGTTTCTGGTGGTTTAAGTATCTACTCTTAGTATTCATTTCAAATAGGCGGCACTGTGTTCCTTAACTGCTACTGCTCCTGCAAGATTTCCTTCATCTCTGCTCCTCCATTCATAGAAAAGGTGCTCCCTAGTCAATCCTGAGTTTTTTCATTTCCTGAAGGTTGTGTCCATTATTTCAACCTCTAAAATAGCCCAGCTTCCTCAGTCCTTGTTATTGAATTGCTCAGTGCATTTGAGCCTATCACATCAGGTATCAAACTCTAGCGAAGTTTTGTTTATTTACTGTCATTTAAATATTTTAAGACTCTAAGTAGTGGCTTTGTGGCCTTAATGGTAGGTATCTTTTTCACTAAATCCTACTTTCGTATATTAGTTCTATCATACGATGAATAACCCTACAATCTTTCTGTTTCCAAACTTCATGCATCTTAAAATATTGGCCACTATATCTCTAACCAGTGTCAAGAAGTGATTGACATATCCTCTGAATTTAATACTGGGGCATATGATCTGAGTTTTACAAGCTGTTCCAAGTACCTACTCATGACTTGTTTCTGGACTCCTAGAGAAATTGCCTTGCAGAGGTCTGTAAGCAAATATCTCCGGTATAAAACTGATTTTTATAACTATAACCACTAACAAAACATTCTCAGAATTGTCTCTGTAAGTGATTCTTCTCAGACACTGGAATTAGTTGAGACAACCAGAAGAATAGACTCTAGGAGTTTTTACAAGTGTAAAATTAGTTAAAATGCATAGCAACCTTGTAAGCTTAGAAGCTTCTAGTTTTCTTTTTCTTCTGAAATTTCTTTGGGAATTGAATATGTTTCTTGTCCATATTCTCTAGTTCACAAGGAAGCAACAAGTCATGTTGCCCAAATGTAAGGCTCCAGCAGCAGGGATAATAAAAGAGTCTAGACACACTTTTGCACTTTTAATGTCCCTTCTCACTCCCTACAAGTAATCTTCACTTTCCATGTCCCCTGTAACACACATATACAAATACACACCCACGTTGACACACAACTGGACTTGCATTTTCAAAGTGGTGGACAAATTGCTTGTTCTTTTGTTCTCTCCATAAGAAAACATTAAACCCCATTTTACATGCGTTCAGTGTGTGCTGTTGTTTGAAGTGTTTTTGCATACATTATCATATATAATTTTCCCAAACACCATGTCAGAGATGTTATTATTTTTGTTTCATAAGAGATAGTTGCCTTGCTTTGGAATTAGTGAGAGCAAGTAGGTCCCCTGTGTCTTAGCATCTTATTCAAGGATTCAAGAAGTTAACCTGCCAGTATGACAATTTCTACCACTAACCAAATTCCCCCAAGAACTGCGTCTACTTAATCTGTTTTCTTCATACCTACCACTGCTGATAATCAGTCAGGTTTCTGACCATGGGCAGTGGTTATGGGCTCCTTTTTCCAGCATACATATTTAGTCACCTTTTCCCGAAATTCTTTGGTTTTCACTCCATAAATAATAGGATTGAGCATTGGAGGTACGAGGAAGTATAAGTTGCCAAGAATGGTGTGGACATGAGGTGGAATCCCCCGACCGAAGCGGTGAGTGAGAAAAGAGAAAAGGCAGGGAGTATAAGAGATAAGCATGACACAGATGTGTGTGGTACAGGTGTTGACTGCTTTGTGGTGGGCTTCCTTAGAAGAGAGTCGCATCACAGCCCGGATGATTAGCACATAAGATGAGGCAATAGCTGAGATGTCTATTCCAACAACTAACAAAGCCACCACCAGACCATATATCCTGTTGACTGTGGTGTCCACACATACCATTTTCACTACAGCCATGTGCTCACAGTAGGTGGTAGGGATGACGTGATTGGTATGAAAGGGCACATGCTGGAGGAGGATGGGCATGGGCAGAATGAACAGGATGGCTCTCACTAAACTCACGAGGCCAATGAGACCGATGCGACTATTGGACAGGATGGTAGCATAGTGCAGGGGCTCACAGATGGCCACATAACGGTCAAAGGCCATGGACATTAAGATGGCAGACTGCAAGGCAGAGATGGAGTGGATGAAAAACAGCTGGGCCAGGCAGCCCTCATAGCTGATCTTGCTCAGGCCAAACCAGAAGATGCAGAGCACCTTGGGAATAGTGGTGGTGGACATGCCCAGGTCTGTGAGGGCCAACATGCAGAGGAGCAGGAACATGGGCTTGTGCAGGGACCGCTCTGTGGAGATGGTGAAGAGGATGGTGCAGTTCCCAAGGATGGTGAAGAAGTACATGGAAGAGAAGGGGATTGATATCCATCTGTGTTTGTCCTCCATCCCAGGAATGCCTTGCAGAATGAAGAAAGAAGGATGGCCCTGGGAGGCATTGCAAGTAGTCATGGCGGCACCCTGACAAAGTACCTGAGAGGATCAATGAAGAAACTGCGTAGCATCAGTTTAAACACAAGTTGGATATTCAAAGTGGAAAACGGAAGTTGGAGTATTAACACCCATAGAAATGATTCTGAAATTATGATAACAGCATTAGAGTAATAAAATGAGATATTACAATATTAATATCTGAGAAAATGTCTTTTGATAATGTTGTATTATTGACTGATTATTTCATGAACAAAATAAACATTACACTTATAAGAATATATTAATAAATAAATGTGTATCCTCTTAAAGAATATAACTTGAAATATATAAAACAAAAATGGATAAAAATAAAAAGAGAAATTGGCAAAATTTTACATATGCTCTTTGCAGGCAAAAGATCTAAAAGGTCAACAAGAGTTTTAACAAAGTAAGTAACTTAAAAGCATGGACAACAGTGTGGTGATTGCTGGGGGAGGGGGTAATAAGGGAGACAAATGGTAATGGAAAAATACAATAAAAATAATGTAGAAAAAAGCTTATAATAGAATTGTTCATCCACAAATTAAAGAATATACACATTCGGATCAGGTAAGGAACTTGTGAAGACCTTTTTAATATTAACTGTGCAATGATGACTAAAATGAAGCAGATGATGGGGTTTTGAGCACCCAAACTTCAAAAAATAGGCTACTAGAATGTGAATACAAAGCGCACCCTCACCTAGAACCACTTACCTGAATGTGAGGTAATGTGAGAGAGGGAAGCTGGTCCCACACCCCTTTAAATGTGTGTGTGTATGTGTGTCCACATGTATGTAGGTATATCTTAGCAAATATTCATGTTGTTCTCGGAGAGCAAACTCATGGCCTTGCATCTCTACTCTCTCCTTTTTGGGGCACCTGGGATCCATGGTGTGGTCCTTTAAGTAACCTAAGTAAGGACCACTAGGGTGCCCAGGATTAGCTCTTTGCTATTCCCTCCTTCCCTAAACACACACACATGGCGCCACTGCAATTATGTGTAATATTGACCCTGGAGGTTGTCCTGAACTCCCAGGAGATAAGGCTGGGTGGCTTTAGGGATTCCAGGAATGTTCCGATCTTTGACAGTCCTGAAGGAACCTAAGGAGAGAGAGGGTGGCAGTTTGGGTATTCCAGAAGCTCCTGCTCCCAAGCATGTGTAGGAGTGAGAAGCAGAAATGGATTCACTCCATGGCTAGAGTAATCATTCTCATGGAAGTAGCAGAGGCGCAACCCCTGCTGTTTTTAGCAATCTTAAGGTCCAACTATTCCTAGCCTCTTCCTGATTTTCAGGCTCTAATCTTTTTCTCAGGCCAATCAATGGCTTTGCCCCTGACATTTCCCAGCTCATTTTCTTCAATTCATGCTCCACCCCCATCCCCAGCCTCCCATAATCCAGCATATCCTGAACTTCTGGGGCTAGATGTTGCCATATGTTTTTTCTGGCTAGTCCAGAAGAGCCAAGTTATTAAGGTTTGTCAAAAAGTATTTGCTAAGTTTATTCAAAATGTATAAGACAGAATAAGACAGTTACAAAATCATGCAATCACTAAATGGAAGCAAGACTCAGAGAGCCAGATTCTAAATCCTGATGTAGGACAAGTTCTGGCCAGACAGGCCCTGTAGGGACTTTGCTCAGAGTTAGGTGTCAGTAGGAAACAAGCAATGACTGAGGAAAGTAAGTGGCAGAATAAAAGGCCTGAGACCATCAATATATCAACAAAAAGGGCCATAAGGAGGTATATACCGTGCAGATATACCTGCTTATGGACACATCCACACAACTTCCCCCTGCAGAAATAATAATACACTCTAATAACACGCAGAAATTCTGGCCTCAGTCATCTTTTCTCTCTGTCCCAAAGTGGTCCTAAAGAGTGCTAACGACAGGTAGCCACCAAACATATACTCTCAGGTTATGGACAGGTGGCAACCTTTTGCCTCAGCTCATGGAAAGAGGCCCTAGAATCACATGATAATAATGATTACTTCACTGTAAGAAAAATAAATAAAAGTTTAACATAAACATTTTTATCTTTGCTCCAATAATATATTTTACTCCTTACCACTCAAGCAATTCCATATTCTCTTTTAATTACCTTACTTCTTCTCTCCCTGGATTGTGAATTTCCTGATGGGCACTTTGCCTTATTCACTTATGAAAATCAATGCCTAATATACCTGGTATGTAGTTGAACCTTAACACATATTTTTTGAATGAATAACTATAAGAATGAATAAATGAACTGTGATTCTAAAGTTCTAGGGAAAGCCTTATACTCTTTAGATAGTAGATTAGGGATTTCTAAGGACTGCACAGAGGTAGGAATGGGTAGTTACTACTTAAATGGTTAGAGTTATTATTTGTGGTGATGAAAGTTTTGTAAATAAATAGTCACAATTGTTGCCCAATATAACGGTTTGAAAAGGCAACTTGTGTTACATGTATTTTACAATAACACAATAAAAAATTTGGTCTCTGTTAATACAACCCTTATTCTTCAGATACCATGTTACAAAATAAGTCAACTCTGTGTGGGCTGAATCTCAGACCTTAGAAAAAGAAAAAGATATGAATCCTGAAGTCCAAGGCTAAAATCACTGCCCCGGGACAGATTGCCCAAGCCAAAGGGCAGGTATATTATTGGCAGGTAGAGCATCCTGCCTCACATTGAGTGTCTTGTTTGACCAGAGGATTTCATTGTATCCTGACTAAAGGTGACACTTCTTTGCATTTGGTCTAGACATCCTATGCATTCCAGTGACTCAAGTCACACTCCCCAGGCCCTACAATACAATATTTCTTTCTTATTCAGGTTTCCTAGGCATGTTGAATCTGATCAGGGTCCTGGATTTGCATCTCAAGCTATAGTCAATGGGCTCAATCAGGGAATGTAGGATAGACTCTTCATGTTTCAAATCACACCCAAACCACAAAAGAAACTGAGCGTTTTAAGGGACAATTAAAGAACAGACTTATGCAGCTGATAGGGGAGGACAAGACAACACCAGCCTTCACTATACAGCTCAGGTCAGCAATCTGGGGTCTCAAGGCAATGATTCCCCAAAAGATCACTTGTCATTTGTGCCCATGTGTGATCAGGTTTTCTGCCCAGTTGATTCAACTATATGTTCTTCTTTTAAAGTTTTGTCATCTCAAACTTTGTGGGAGACCCTACAAGGGCCTTACAACCCAGTCATCCCTTTCTAAATTTTATTAGATAAGGGATTAAAATGACTAGCAAATAGCAGGGATGGGAGATACATTTTTGTGCTAACCAACTCTTAAACATGTTGTGTCTTTCTGATTAACTTGTCTAAAAATATTTTTTCCTGTATAAATGTTTTTCTCCCTCTTGCATAGAATCCTTCTGTACTGAAAGTTCTGGAAGACAGTAAGGGATTTTGTCCCATTATAAATTGGGACATATTAGTAACAACAACAGGAAAAAAATAAAGTTAAAACCCTGGTACCTGGGGAGGCACAGAGGGGTGGCATTAACGACCTTTCGGATCTTTCAGAGTTGCTCCTGAAAGCTTTCCCCTCCTCCTGAATAAAAACCCATGGTGCTACCTTTCCCAGCTGCTGGGAGCACTTTGGATTCAGTCTGACTGCTGAGGTCACAGTCTCACAGCTCTATGAGATGAAAGGGGATGGATTGGTTCCTGCACTTTCCACATAGACACTTGCACATGTCATCCACACTCATTAGGCTGAAACTGCCTGTGGCAGTTCTGAAACCAAGGACTAGAGTGAATTATTCATCTGGTCTAGGAACACTGGGGCAGAGGCCATGTGGGGGGCTTTGTGAACCTGCTGTCTGACTGGTATCTTGGGTGCCCTCACATTGTTGTACACACCGTTTCTGGGAAGCAACATGTGCCTGGGATTATACTCCTTATATGTGTACCCTGACTATCCTGACATTGTCACGGGCGCCCAGAAAATTTCAGGTCAGGTTAGCTGTGCTATGTATGGCAAGACATGTGTTGTTCCTGAATTAATAAGGCCTTAGACCAGATAAAAAGGGATTCATAAAGAAACGTAAGGAAAAAGCTTCCTGTGTCTTAAAGGTAGACTCTAGCAGCTATAGGACATATTTTCCTGATGTAGTGACTGTTGAGATTCATGGTTACATTAATCCTTCAGTCAGGTCTCATCCTACGTGGAGTGATCCTGATCATTACCCTGCCCACCAAGCCTCAGACTAATTACACCATTCTTGGCATAACCCTTTATAGTCTCACCCATTCAGTTTCATGATGGTTTAGCCTATGTTTCTAGCTCAGGCGCTAAAAAATTAAGGTGGAGTTGGAGAGCACAGCTTCAGGCTGAGCACGTGCATGTAATATTTTAGGCCCAACCATTGGCAATTACAATGGCACTGCCTTGCAGGACAGGCCTCACAGAACATGGCTGACTTGATGCACAGCCAGTGCATTGCAGTCTCAGAAGGGAGGCACAGTCAAGGACTCAGGCCATGCTCTTTTTTTTTTTTCCACAGTTGTGCCCCAGGCCCTCCATTTGGAGATCTCCTCATGGGGAAAGTTTGAAGACACTATTCTCCACTCTGACTCAGGGCTCAGTACTTTTCACTCCTAGCCATTCCCCTTTGAGCGTCCATTGGCCCCACATTTATAAAAATGCAGGAGCCTTTAATCAAGGTTCCCTTGGCAGACATCCTTGTCTTGTTCCTGATCTTGTGGGGAAAGCTTTTAGTTTTTTCCCATTGAGTATGATGTTGGCTGTAGGTCTCTCGTATAAGGCCTTTATTATGTTGAGGAATGTTTCCTATTTCTAACTTTGCTGTGTGTTTTTATCATAAATGAATGCTATACCTTATCAAATGCTTTTTCCACATCTATTGATATGATCATGTGATTTTTGTCTTTCCTTTTGTTTATGTGATATATATTCACAAATGTTGACTTGTGAATATTGTACCATCCTTGTATTGCTAGGATGAATCCCACTTGATCATGGTGTATGATCTTTTTAATGTATTGCTGGGTGTGGTTTGCCAATATTTTATTGAGGATTTAGCATCCATATTCATCAGTGATATTGGCCTATAGTTTTCTTTCTTTGTTGTGTCTTTATCTGGTTTGGGGATTAGGATGATGCTGGCTTCATAAAAAGAGTTTCAGAGTATTCCATCTTCTTGGATTTTTTGGAAAAGTCTGAGAAGGACAAGGATTAGCTCTTCCTTAAATGTTTTGTAAAATTCTCCTCTGAAACCATCTGGTCCAGGGCTTTTGAGTGCCGAGAGTTTTTTGATTACCACTTTGATTTCATCAGCTGTTATTACTCTGCTCAGGCTTTCTGCTTCTTCTTCATTCAGTTTTGGAAGATCTATTCAGCATAGTATTGGAATTCCTAGCCACAGCAATCAGACAAGAAAAAGAAATAAAAGACATCCAAATTGGAAAGGAAGAAGCAAAACTGTCATTGTTTGCAGATGACATGATAGTGTACATAGAAAATCCTATAGACTCCACCAAAAACTACTCAACCTAATAAATGAATGTGGCAAAAAAGTAGGATACAAAGTCAATATTCAGAAATCAAAGGCATTTTTGTACACCAACAATAAAATATCAGAAATAGAAATCAGGAAAAAAATCCCATGATATAGCAACAAGAAAAATAAAGTAACTAGGAATAAATCTAACCAAGGAGGTAAAAGACCTGTACTGAGAAAACTACACAATACTGAAGAAAGAAATTAAGGAAGACACACACTTGAAAAAATGGAAGCATATACCATGTCATGGATTGGAAGAATTAACATCATTGAAATGTCCATATTACCCAAAGAAATTTATAGATTCAACACAATCCTTATTAAAGTACCAATGATATTTCACAGGTATAGAACAAGCATTTAAAAAAAATTATATGGAATCATAAATGACCCCAAATAGCTGCAGCAATTTTGAGAAAGAAGAACAAAGTAGAAGGGATCAAAATATCTGATATCAAACTGCATTACAAGGCCACTGTAATCAGAACAGCCTGGTACTAGCATAAGAGCAGGCACATAGAAAAATGGAACAGAATAGAAAGTCTCCAAAAACCTCAAGTCTCTATGGTCAATAATATTCAACAAAGAGGGCAGAAGCATAAAATGGAGTAAAAATAGCCTCTTCAACAAATGGTGCTGGGAGATCTGGACAGCTACATTCAAAAAAATGAAACTCGACCACCAACTTAACAACATACACAAAAATAAATTCAAGGTGGATAAAAGACTTAAAT
Organism: Micronycteris hirsuta; assembly: GCA_004026765.1. NCBI lineage: Eukaryota > Metazoa > Chordata > Mammalia > Chiroptera > Phyllostomidae > Micronycteris > Micronycteris hirsuta. The sequence goes on along the minus strand of PVJI01003816.1, from coordinate 60,518 downwards.
ATAAAACACCATAAAAGTCCTAGAGGAGAACATAGGTGGGAAAATCTCGGTTATTTCATGCAGCAATATTTTCACCAATATGTCCCCTAGAGCAAGGGACATAAAGGAAAGAATAAACAAATGGGATCTCATCAAAATAAAAACCTTCTGCATGGTTAAAGAAAACAGCATTAAAATGAAAAGAGAACCAACTATATGAAAAAACATATTTGCCAATGATACCTCAGAGAAGGGTTTGATTCCAAAAATATATAAAGAACTCACACGATGACACTCCAGGAAGACAAACAACCCAATTAAAAAATGGGCAAAGGACTTGAACAGACACTTCTCCAAGGAGGACATACAAAGGGCCCAGAGACATATGAAAAGATGGCTCAGCATCACTAGCCATCAGAAAAATGCAAATTAAAACCACAATGAGATACCACTTCACACTGGTCAGAAGGTCATCATAAACAAATCAACAAACAACAAGTGTTGGAGAAGATGTGGAGGAAAGGGAACCTTAATGCATTGTTGGTGGGAATGCAGACTGGTACAGCCACTGTGAAAACAGTATGGAATTTCCTCAGACAACTAAAAATGGAACTTCCTTTTGACCTGCAACTTCACTGCTGCGGTCATACCCTAAGAACACTGAAATACCAATTCAAAAGTACCTATGCTCCCCAAAGTTCATAACAGCACAATTTACAATAGCCCAAGTGCTGGAAGCAACTAAGTGCCCATCAGTAAATGAATGGATCAAAAAACAGTGGTATATTTATACAATGGAATACTACACAGCTGAAAGAAAGAAGGAGCTCCTACCCTTTGCGACAGCATGGATGGTTCTGGAGAGCATTATGCTGAGTGAAATAAGCCAGGTGGTGAAAGACAAATACCATAAGACCTCACCTATAAGTGGAACCTAATCAACAAAACAAACAAGCAAGCAAAATATAACCAGAGTCAGTGAAGTAAAGAACACACTGATGGTAGCCAGAGGGGATGTGGGGGGTGATATGGCAGGAAAAGAGAGAGATGTTTTCAGGAATATGTATAAAGGATACATGGACAAAATCAAAGGGGGTAGGATGAAGAATGGGAAGTGGGGATGGCTGGGGTCAGGGTAGTAGTGGAGGGAAAATGGAAACAACTGTACCTGAACAATAATAAAAAAAAAATTGCTCAAAATAAAAAAAAGGTTCTTTTGGCAGTGAGACAACCTCTGTATTCAAGGTATGGGGGAAAACCCTCACAGCAGAAAAGCAAATGTTAATTATTCTTCTGCCAAACATGCCATTATGCCAAGATGTCATCTTTAATAAACTCATGTAATTTTATATTTACATTTAATGTGGAACAGCTGCATGCTTTTAGTGTTTAATATAGTCTAGGAAAGCTAGAATTAACTGATGATAAATTGCAATTGTCATCTGTGCTCTCAAAGATGTTCTCAGTGGCCTCAGGTCTTTCCTTTCAAGTGGAACCTAATCAACAAAACAAGCAAAATGTAGCCAGAGCCATTGACATTAAGAACAAACTGACAGTAACCAGAGGGGAGGTGGGAGGAGCTATGGGGGGAATTAGGGGGAAGAGTTGTCAAGGAACATGTGTAAAGGACGTATGGACAAAGCCAGAGGAGGGTAGGATTAAGGGTGGGAGGTGGAGATGGCTTGGGATGGGGAGGGGGAGTTGTGGGGTGACAAGGAGACAACTGTACTTGAATAATAAAGATAAAAAAGAAAAAGAAATTCATGCTATTTTGCACTGCTGAGTTTAGAAATAGTCTTTTTATCTCTGTCTTTAAATAATATTCTACTACTTTACATACAGTATAAAAACTTTTTAAACAGAACACTTTCCTTTTTCTAACCTTTTGGCTACAATTGTCATACTTTTCACTTACCAAAAAAAGTCTTTATTTTGCCCTGTTTAAGAATATTTTCATTGTATACAGAATTGTGGATTGAGATTTATATATGCATATATATATGCATAAAATCTTTTTACTTTATTTTTTTCTTAAAATGCCATTCCATTGCCACCTAACCTCCATTGTCTCTAATTAGAGGTCCATATCCATTCTATTCTTCTTGTGTTTTTACTTCTGGTGGCTGTCAAATTTTTCCTGGAATATTAATTATGGTATGCTTGAGTGTGATTTTCTTTGCATTTATTCTTACTAGGTTTATGTCTTTCATAAAATTAGGACTTTGGAAAACTATATTTGGGAATATTATAAAATTTTTGTAGACATTTATATTTGACATTAGACTTTTTTACAACCAAAGTACAGAACTCTATTTCTTTTGTTCAAAATTATACTGTTTGTAACAAGTGCCTAGCACACTGCATGTGGTAATAATTATTGAATAAATTAATATTAAGCCAGGTTAACACATCATGATGCAGTTTAATAAATGATACTGAAAACCTTATCTTGATTAGCTAAGTAAGAAAAGGTTAATTTTTTTAATGTACCCTATTTCAAACTTTCATCTGCAATTAGTTCCTATATGAATCATATCCATTCCCAACTTTCCAAGTGACAGATTTCAATCTACCATTCATTTTATAACCAAAAATTCATTTGTTGAAAAGATTACTAGAGTTCAGTTTGGCTGTGACAAGAAATATTTGAAAAATAAATGAGAATACCCCCATCAAACAGTGAAAAGATAAGGACAGGAAATTTATCAAAGATCTAAAATATACCGGAACCTTTACTAAGTTCATTTAAATAAACAATTTAACCTTTTTTTACCTGTACAGCCACAGAATAAGAGGCAAGGTCTTACTCTAATTTTATACATAAGAAAATTGGGAGTTGAAAATGTGAAAGTTCATACAGTTAGGGCTGTATGTTAAATGGTAGGGCTGGAGTCAGCTCCTATGTAGTTTCAAGCCCAAGACCCTTCTCTACAATATTTTTTCTTGTTTTTGAAAACTTGTAATTGCTGTTTTCTGTTTGGGCCAGCATGCCATTATTTTCTTCTTACAATATCTGTTAGAAAACAGCTTCAGTATAAGATTTTCTTTAACATGTGGTATTTTAAAGCAAACAATGCCTGCATATCTTTGTTCTTAAATATGTTTTTTACCCTCCTTTGCTATTATTGTTTAATCATCCATTTATTTCTCTACCAAATTTTGTTGCTCTGGCCAGACTATAATTAAAAATAATTTTATTTTAAAAATGTAAAAAAATAAAAAATTAGGACTGTTTTGGATAATATCACTTTTTTCATATATGTGAAAAATATATCTAGTTATACATTTCCTTCGCTTCTCTTTCTAGAATCCCATTTAAATGTATGTTATTCCTTCTGTTTTGCCTCACAAGTGGCTTGTGGAGCTAAACAGGTAATGCTCTATTGTAGTCTGAAGCCGGCCACTTGCAGTGTCGTTTCTAGGGCCTTGGGTGATTCTGTTGCAGATCAATGTTTAGCACTGCCCTGACTGGCCCTGAGCTACCCGTTAGGAGATACAAAGTGTTCCATGGTTGGTAGCTGACTCTGATGGGCCTGAGTGCCAGCAGATTGGGTCAAGCTGAGTGACAAGGCCTACTACCACCATACTGGGCTTGGGACATGCCAGCAAAGACCCAAGGAACCCTGAGACCTGCTGCCACCTGCCAGCTACCCATTAAATTTAGCCACTGAAAGAATCTCAGAATTTTTTTTTCTATATCTTGGCTATTGCAAATAATGTTGCAATAAATATATGGGGGCATATATTTTTTCAAGTTAGTGTTTTAACAAATTATTAAGAAACTTAAAAGGTTACATTGATGTAGGCATATATTTATAATATAAATTTGCAGTATTATAAACATATCAAGTACTTTCATAGTAACATATTGATTCAATGCAAACAAAATAAAAACTTGAGTGTGCAAAATTGAGAAATGCTTATAAAACTTGCATGGAAATGCAAACTGTAAAAAATGGCTAAGAAACTTCTGAAGTAAACTTGAAGGTCTTACTTGCCAGTATCATGACAAGAAATTTTTAAATGAATTTTTCAATACTGGTACAAGTTTATAAAAACAGAATAATTAAAAAATATCTCAAATTCAAGGACATACTTAAGCCTCTGAGAAGGCATTTGTCTCAACTGGCTGTGTCTGAATTGTCTAGGCTGAATCTCCTTGGGGCCCAATAGACACAACCTACTAAAACCAGCAAGGTCATTCTATCTCAAGGGAAAGTAATTAATGTAGTTGATTTCATCTCTTGTCAGGGAATGGGAAATGGAGGAGGAGCCCATATGATCGATCTCCTAGGAATACAAGAAACTGCATAAATGTTTTTATTTCACCTCTTACAGAACTTCTCCTAGCCTAAAATTGTACCTGCTTCCTTTTAAATAGATAATTCCCAGTACTCCTATAAAGCAAGAGACAGAAGACAACGTTTGGTGAGTTAAGAACTACAGTCAATCAGGGAAGAGGAAAGCCCTATGCTGGATCTACCTTATCGAATAAAGTAGCCTTGCATTTATCCATTGGTCAAGTTGCGTCTGTGCCCTTGAAAATGTGACTCTAGTAGAAGCAGCCCTTCTGGCAGCATTGATTCCGTAATAAATTGACAGATCCTGGCAGAAAGCTGCCGATTTCAAGTGTGGACCATCTAAAGTGATTATTACTGCAGCAGGGTATTCAACAGAAAAGAAGAGCTTTTGGGGTACAGGAACTGAGGTCAGGATAGGTTGTGACTGAGGCAGCAGGATGTTTTCATTTGACACCCTCTTTGTGGTTTTAGTAATTAGTGGTTATTACCAATACTAAATCTGAATTGCCATCTAATTACTAAATCTGAATTTCAGATTTTTCTCCCCTTTAAATTTATTCTCAGCGACCCAGAGGAAATGAGCTTCTTGTCAGGAGGCAATGAGTCTGTGCTCCAAGAGACGGAGTTGCAATGTAGCCTAAATTACAGAAACGTTTTTGGACTTTCTCAATCTATCTGATTTTTATGCCATGGGAGATGATGTCACAGTCATTTTAGGGAGGATTTTATTGACTCTGTTATCATTATTCTAACAAGCTCAGTGCCTGTAGAAGTTTAGTCCGCATCAAAGCTGGAGATATAAGAAACTACACATTCTTATGGATGTGGGAAAAGGGGTGGGGGTGGGGTGAGGACTGCCACTGGACAATGGGAGCTAGTTACATTCCTCCTAGTTAGATGCTTCATTCACTTTGGCTAAGTACTCTGGCAATGACAGAAGCATTTTCTAAATGAGAGAATCTCACTATATTAAACTCTGGGGTTCTGGCAAAGATAACACAAGTGCTATGTCTTAATCCAGTCTTTTCCCCTTGTGCACAGAACTACAGATTCTTGCCAAATGCAATAATATAGAGCTGGTTTGACTTATCCACAAAAATCCACTTTTTCTTAAAGGCTTTTTGAATGACTGTAAATATGTTGAGGAAGCTATGAAGTAAATCTCTCCGAAACTGGTCTCAGGATGGCTCAGGTTGTGCTGGGCTTCTCCACTGCTTCACTCCTGGTATCACCATTACTGATTCTCTTCTCAAAAGTACTTATAAAATAGAGCACACAATGGAGTTAAATTTCAAAGGATATTTTCAATGCAAAAGGCACCTCCAAGGCAGGTTCTATTTAGTGCAAATCCAGAGATTCCCAAGGATGGCGTTCCAAGTCCTACAAATGAAAACACTGGGGCCCAATATCTTTATTATTCTTTATTTTATCTCTATGAGGTGAGAATCTGCTCTGCTTGACTTTGCCTAAACCAAATCACATTGGCTAGTATCTGTTACAGGGGCGTTGCCAGTGTGACCGATGGGTAGAGTTATCTTCCCTACTAATGTTAGGAAACAGAGATCTTCCAAGGTTGAGGGCATTGTCCCTGAAGCCGTAAATCATCCTCTGAGTCACTGCTCTCTGCCTGAGCCAGGGGAATGCTGCTCTGTTGTCCCTGAGCATTTTCTAGTGGATACACTCTTATTAAATTCACATCCCTGTAAGCATCTATCCTAATCTGAACTGTACTTTAATACCGTTTGTAAAAAGCTCCCATACCACCCACAGCACCGGAATCTGTCCTTTCATTTTCCTTCCCTTCATTATTTTTTCCACAGCTTTATTGAAACTCTTCACCTTATTTTATCAAATCCACTGTCTGAAACATAGCATGTTCTCTGTAAAGGTCTGTTACTCCCCATTTAATTTTTTAAATCTTTTTTCTCTTCATGCATATTTTTAAAATTTGATTCTGGGCCTATTCTACATAGTCAGCACTAAGGTAGGAACACAGTTATTTAGGTTTAATCACATGAAATTGCTTACCTACAAAAATTACCTTCTCTTATGTTTTATTTAGAAATATACAATATATATGGAAATGAAGGGCTAATGGCAAAGAGAGGGGACAATAATGGGTCAATTCTATAGGTGCCAGGTCATCATCTAGGGGACAGGAGGTGCTTTGTATGTAGGCGCCCTGAATGCGACAATTGCAGTCTTCAACCATGTTCAGTACCAGAGTGGAATTGTCTTTCATAACCCGTTCTGACATTTGATTTCTTTTCAGGGATCAAAAGCCAGTGGATCTTACACGGAAGAGATCATGTATAACCTGAGCTGTTACAACCCCAGTTCCTTTATCCTTGTGGGAATACCTGGCCTGGAGAAATTCCACGTATGGATTGGGATTCCCTTTTGTGTCATCTATGCTGTGGCTATTGTGGGAAACTGCATCCTCCTCTACCTCATTGCAGTTGAGCACAGCCTCCATGAACCAATGTTCTTCTTCCTATCTATGCTGGCTACCACAGACCTTGTCTTGTCCACTGCCACAGTGCCCAAACTGCTCAGTAACCTCTGGCTTGGCTCCCAGGAAATAACCTTCTCTGGTTGTCTCACCCAGATGTTCTTCCTCCACTTCAGCTTTGTGGTGGACTCAGCCATTCTGTTGGTCATGGCATTTGATCGCTATGTGGCCATCTGCTTCCCCTTGAGATACACCGCCATCCTGACTCCGCAGGTGATCATCAAGCTTGTTGTGAGCATTGTTGTGAGGAGCTTCTCTGTTATCCTGCCAGATGTGTTTCTGCTGAAACGCTTACCCTTCTGCAGGACACGTATCATCCCACACACTTACTGTGAACATATAGGGGTTGCTCGGCTTTCCTCTGCTGACATTTCCATCAACATCTGGTACGGATTTGCTGTGCCTCTCATGACTGTCATCTCAGACGTGATATTTATTGCTGTTTCCTATACTTTAATCCTCCGTGCTGTCTTTCACCTCTCATCCCAGGGTGCCCGCCAAAAGGCCCTCAGCACCTGTGGCTCTCATGTCTGTGTTATTCTCATGTTTTATACACCTGCCTTCTTCTCCATCCTTGCTCATCGCTTTGGGCACAGTGTCCCTCGAAACATGCTAATCCTACTTGCTAATCTCTATGTGGCTGTTCCCCCTGCTCTCAATCCTGTTGTTTATGGAGTGAAGACCAAGCAGATTCAGGACAAATTTATTCTCCTTTTTTCTTTGAAGAAAACATGAGTGGGGAGAGCCACTGAAGGAGAAATTTAGGTAATATTGATTAGGTGAAATTTTATATAACACGGGAAGGCATAAACATAAAGCTGTAACTCTTATTAATTTGATATTTTAGAATTTTAGCCATGTGCAAAATAGAAACAGAAGAGAGTAAGAAAATCTTTGAGACTTATAGAAAATCAAGGGTTTTCTTGGTTTAGTTTTCTTACCATTTATATGAAGATAGTGATGATGGGTATAGAAGACTAAGGTTCACATTTTTCATAATGCTGATTTTGAGATACTTCTTAACATGCAACTCATCCCAGTTTTTCTCACTTTCTGAGTTAAAGGAAAATCCTCGTTTTTCCTCTTTAAGTAGCTATAAATTCTCTGTACTACAACTATCAAACTTACTCCTTCACACTTCAGTCCTGATTCTATACATTATTAATTCCTTCTCCTCCATCCTTTACTTGTCTACTTGTTTCCTACCCATCTCTGACTATATAGAATTGATTATCTTTTGTATCTATTTTCAATTGCATCTCCAAAGAAAGTTTTACTATCTTTGGCTTGTATTTTACATGTATTAATATTTTTGATTAAAATAATCATGAAAAGGCAATATTAGTTCATTCATTTCACAGATGAGAGAACTGAGACTTAAAAGATTAGTGAAAGACAGGTAGTAGATGCAGGATCTAAAACTAGATCTGTCTAATTCTGAATTCTTTATCCGATTGCTTTTTAGATATCTACTCACTTAAATGGCTCATAAAATTTTCAAACTTAATTACTCTAACACTAACTTCCTCCATTAAAAAGTGCTCTTCCTTTTGCATCTTTTTTTGTTGTTCAATTAGTTGTCCCTATTTTCCCCCATTACTCATCCTCACCCTGCTCACCCCCCACCTTCCACATTCAATCCTCCAGAGGGCCCAGACACGTATGGAAGGATACTCAGCATCACTGGCCATCAGAAAAATGCAAATTAAAACCACAATGAGATACCACTTCAGTGATCAGAATGGCCATCATAACCAAATCAACAAACAAGTGTTGGAGAGGCTGTGGAGAAAAGGGAACCCTAGTGCACTGTTGGTGGGAGTGCAGATTGGTGCAGCCATACTGGAAAAGAGTATGGAATTCCATCAAAAATCTAAAAACGCTACTGCCTTGGACCTGGCAATTCCATGGCAGAGTATACCCTAAGAATGCTGAAGCACCAATTCAAAAGAACCTATGCACTCTAATGTTCATAGCAGAGCAATTTACAGTAGCCAAGTGCTGGAAGCAAACTGAGTGCCCATCAGTAAATGACTGGATCAAAAAACTGTGGTACATTTACACAATGGAATACTACGCAGCAGAAAGAAGGAGCTCCTTTGCTTCGTGGCAGCATGGGTGGAACTGGAGAACATTATGTAAGTGAAATAAGCCAGGTGGTGAAAGACAAATACCATATGATCTCACCTATAAGTGGAACCTAATCAACAAAGCAAACAAGTGAGCAAAATAGAACCAAACACATGGAAATAAAGAACAAACTGACAGTGACCAGGAGGGAGGAGAGCAGATAATGGGAGAAAGAAGGGTCCAGTCAAGGAACAAGTACAAAAGATCCATGGACAAAGACAACATGGGTGTGGGGATTGAATGTGGGAGGTGGAGGTGGGTAGGGCAGGGGAAGACCAATGAGGGGGAAAATGGGAACATCTCTAATTGAACAACAATTAAAAAACTTTAAAAAAATGTGCAGATCTTTTCTGTTGCATGTAAAAGGTCTTTCTTTGTAACTAAGTGCTTCATCCTGAATTGGATATTCTAGTGAATGTGAAGACATGAATGTCCTTGGAGAGTCATTTGTCCATAATTGAGAGCACAGATTATTACTGGAGGGTCTGCACTTCAGTCATAATAGCAATGGGGTGGCATGAAGGCAGAAGTAAAAGGAAAATTTTAAAGATTAATTTCTCCCACTTTCCATGAATGAGTACTAAAGTATAAACATGTGCATACACAGAGGTACTGGAAATTTCCAGGTTGGCATCCTTTGTCTCATTAAAGGTCATCCAAAGTGATATTTGGGAAGTTGGGAATGCCTAGAGACAATCGGAATGAGAGAAGACAATACTTGTTCAAAAGCACATTTTTTCTAGCTCTGAATTGATTAGGGAAGAGTTGGAAATAAAAACGCATAAATACATTGCAATCCCACCAAGTCCTGAATGAACATATCGCCCTCCTACCTCATTCGAAGGAGAATAGGCTTTTTTTTTTGTTCTTGAGAATTTTCAACTTACTAAAAATGTAGGACTGACCTGGGCAACAAAACACTTCCCTGTACCATTGTTAAGAAATCCCACAATGGTACTTCTGATTCATTGTGTCACTATGAATAATAAGGTTTTAAAGCAGAGTAAACATACATATTCAATTTTAGTGAAATAGAATTATTCCAGAAAAATGGGAAATAAAGACTTGTTTGCTAGAAATGGTAGAAATATTTATTTTACAATTGCTAAAATTTACAGAAAATTGTAATTCTTTCAAGTGATTTTATTTCTTAAAGCAAGAGCAATAATGTTGAAAATAAACTAATAGTATTTTTAAAATTATGTATTTTGGTCACAGTGAGACATGAACAAAGTGAATAAACAACATACTCCTTTTGTGCTAAAAATGACAGAAGTTACTGAAAATATTCTGTTTAATTTTCACAATACACTAGGCAAATTTTGTTAGTTTTACTAATGAGAAACTGAATCCCACAGAATTTATTGAGGGAGATTATTTGATGAAGGCCAATATGTAGCAAACCAGAATTATAATAAAACCCTCACTGTCACACATACACACTCATCTGTCACAGGCAGAGCTGCAATGATATGGATGGCAGCACAGAGGGGTCTGGCATCTGAAACATGAGACTTCAGTAAAAACCACCCTCATGCCCCTGAAGGCACAAACCTGTTTCATGAGACACTGACACAGCTTATATTTCTCAATAATTAGTAAAGAAACTATTTATTAGGTTTAGACACATTTTACACTTAATGACATTTTTCTTTGATAATGACCCCAATGATGGTATGTTTTTTATACCAGGAAATTTTTAGTAAATGAAGCCAGCATTCAAGTATCTTATTCAAAGTTACACTGCATGAATTGGGAGATTGGACTTGAAGACAGACACTGCGAACACAAACCTTCCGCTTAGTACCTATTATTTATGATACTGTCTCCTTCGGTCCTCGATGAAGAAGGAACATCATGATTGAACTGACAGATCACTGAGAACTCATTTGTAGTGAATGTTTCTTATACGAGATCTTGAATAACATACAAAAGAAGTTGTTGAAGAGCTTTCCTTTTTCTTCTCTGTGGACAGGAAATGAAATTGTAAGAATTTGGTGTATATGTCACCTCCATGCAGGTCTTTTTTTACAAAGCATTAGTCATTTTCTCTGGGTTGACAAAAATAGTGAATTAAATTTACTAGTACAAACACGACATTGGGAAAAATATACTTGACACAGGCAAATTGTAAACTCTATTGTTGAATGAAGGATGTTGAAATGGAAAAACAAAAAAAGGGAGGCAGCAATAAAAAGTTGGTGAGAATAGTGCAGAAAAGCTCAGTGCCTTAGGTGCACCCAAGGCCAGAGGCACTACAAAGAAGTGGGTGAGGGTGTAAGAGATTTAAGAGCTTGGAGAACACAGTGTCATGGGGACAGTACATGTCATAGGACTGAAAAATGGATAGATTTTCTGAGGAAAGGAACATGAAGAAAATTTATAGATGAGAAACCCATGGTTTGTGATGACGATATAAAATGAGATAGTGCCAGCATTGAGTCTAGGAAAACCCCAACATGACAGGGAGGAACAGTCAGACTGAAGGTTAATTCCAAGGGGTCATAGGAGGAAAATTCCACAAAAGCATTATATTCAAAACGATTCTCTAATCCTATAACCCAGAGGCATTGTTTAGGTTGATCACTAGAGGTATCAGAGTGTTTTTAACCACACACCCCCAAGTACCAGGCCTGCTTCTCTGACACATCCACCTCCTAGTAATGTTTCCCTGATGGGATAACTGGTATATCAATTATAGCAGAAGTGTTCTTATTTGTATAGAAATGGGGCTCATATGTCACTTGTCTCAGATCTGCAGAAATGGCAACATTTCATTTGTCCTTGGGAGGGCCCAGGGTAATGTGAACTGTAGATATATTATTGGGTTGGGTGAGGGATATGATGTGCCTTTATTTGTGACACTGTAGTGGGATCTTGAGAATAATGAGTGGAAACTGGGAAGAATTAGTTCTGTTCTTGGTAATAAGTATAACACTGGTGAAGCATAATATGTATGTGGTGTTGGAAAGGAATTGTAGGTCTCAAAATCAGAGACAATAAAAAACACAAAATTCTGAAAGAAGATGAGGTCAGGGGCTTTATGATACTGTGATTTCTCATTACCCTGATATTGGCGCATATCTGTCAGCTCTGAAATAATAAAAATGCATAATAATAATAAATAGTAGCAAAAGAGTCAGCACTACAATCTACTTACTCTCTACATCCGGGGAAAGACTGGGGTCCATGCGAGGTAGTAAATGGAATAATGAGAGGTGAACAGGACAGCTGGTCACTCGTCTTTAAATATGACATATCATCTGCACATGATATCCATCCTCCTTTGTCTCCTTTATTCACAACTACAAACTGAACGCTCCTCCCTCTTTAACTTCCCCTGTCACCAGACCCCCACAGCCACCACCAGCTCTGGCATTCCTCACCATGGAACTCTTGCAGCATCCCACTCAGGTCAGGAGCTTGGACACTGTCCTTTCTTCCTTGGAGACAGTTTTTGATTTCTTTAGAGTAAAGATCTTACTCCTAGCGATGACAAAAAAGATTCCCACAAATCTGAATTTTGTCTCTCCACAACTACTGATTTTTTCTATTCACCCCACTAAGCACTTGAGCCTCCTTCCATGGATCCCTGAGTGAGGAGAGAGTAGATTCTTGAACTTGGAGCCAAAGGAAAGTGCTCCTAACTTTACAGTACACGGTGTGTGTTCTTAGGAAGGCCTTGACCTTGCAGAAGCACAGTTTATTCCTTCCAAAATGAAAACTAACCTTCACCTCTCTTACCTGTTAGAATCATATAAAATTACATAAAATAATTTTTTAAAGCAAACTTTGGTTCCAAAATAATGTGAGGAAAATCAGAATGGATATGGAGAGATATTACATGAAAGTGAGGTTGCAGAACCTAGCTCCTAGTTGTTTGAGGTATATCAAGTGAGGGAATCCTGATTGGAGGGGATCAAGACTTTAAAGTCTGCTCTCAACTAGGGAGGCTCTCAGGGAAACACCTGACATTCCAGGTTCTCTGGGAAAATATAGTAACACTTGGAAAAGAAAACATTATGTATACCATGCTAATAGTGGCCAGAATTCTATGTGTTTTAAAAGCTTCTTGCAGCCATGTAGGTGTGAAAATTTAGACACAAGGATGCTGCCCATCCATTCTTGCTTCAAAAGTACATGGTCAAGAGGGATCAATTGTTTGCACCAGGGCCAGAATATTCTTTGTGACTGAAGTCTGCTTTTTGAAAAATAAAGAGAGCTGAATGGAAGGGACCTGGTTTCTTCTATTCCCGAAGGAGAAATTTAAATATGAAAGTGTCCTCTCCAATTCTGGGGGCTTGGCAGGTAAAGAAGACACATCCTACCCACAATAGATCAAGCAGCTATGAAATATGGGAACCTGAGTGAGATACAGGCACGCTGGGTGAATAAATGTATGAGTCACATGGATCTGACACTGCAACATCTCATCCATAACAGCTGCTGACCCAAACCTTGCAACTCCCTCCTCCCAACCTAAATTCCCCACTACAGAAAGTGGACCATTCACAATAGTTAGAGAACACTCAAACTATAGCATGCGAATAGAAATTTAACATAAAACTTCACCTGAATTTTCCTGCCCTGAGCAATATTTTATTCCAATTAACCACCAAATAACTTTAATGGCTTTAAACCACTTTTCACAGCACAGAAGACCATCTCTGGTCTCCCACACTTACCTTTCCATGATACCATTCACATCCTAGGGAGAAAAGAGAAAACACGAGTCAAGGAAGTAATAAACCTCCTCACTTACAAAGCTTTATCACATCTCTATTCCCAAACAGGGACCCAAAGTGAGAACCAAAACGTAAGAAAAGACCTCAGTCACTCATTCAAAAAGACTCATGTGAAGTTCTCAAGTTTCCTAAAAGGTAGAAAAAACTTTCACTTTGTGGAACCACAGCACGAGGCTTCTACTACCTGGACATGAGATATATTTAGGAGGAAAACATGAGGCCCATGATATTTTCCCCATGTACATAAGGTTCCTCATGAGATGATTTCAATAATTTATGGTTTGTTCATTTATCCAACATCAATGCAAAGCAATATACTATTACTTGTCAAGCATTGGGCCATAATTGGGAGAATCCAAGATGACTAGTTGTAGTATTCCTCAAGAAGTTTACATGACTTCTGCTGAGGGTACAAGCAAACAAATGCATTAATGTAGGTTTTTCTCAAGTCTCTCCTCATTTTATATGCTATCTATAATTGGCCACATCCACTCCCGAAATTCAATATGTACATTGACTTTCAAGTTTTATTTTCACTCAATTTGTCTCTTAAACGCAGGTTAATACGTACCCTAGTAAAGAAGGTACAGGAAACAGTAACTTAGGATGTTTCATTTGTACCTTAGTCTTCACCAAACAAATTGCTCCTCCCTCCCTTGTACCCCTTTGTTCATGTTACTAATAACTCCTCAGTCACTGTCCTAAACACTGCAACATTTACCTGCATCTCATTCTCTACCAAGCCAGTTTAGTCCACATTGTTAACAGCTGTTAGTCATCTGAACTTTTTTTATTATCACAGATACATTTCTTTGAATACATAGGTACCAATATATTGGTCTTCTCTATCTCAGACTAACTTCTTCCATGACACCATAAACTAGGCAACCTGCTGCGTTTACACACACACACACACACACACACAATTGCTTTGCTCTCTGTATTAGCGCTGTGTGGCAGTATGACACAAAACAAAAGTGTATGAAGTAGAGAAAAAGAATTTGAGGGAGAATTTTAATTTTAATCAAAGCTTAATTTTGAAGCTCAAACATTGGCCTCAGGATTTGGTCTATGTCCTTCTCCAAATTCTATTTATGCTTTGTGTATTGACTTTCTCCTCAGTTCATGAAGAAAACATGAATCTCCTTCCATAAATTCCTGAGAAAAAGAGAACTTGTCTTCCTGTTATATCAAATAATCTGAGGCCCGCATGACACTGGGCTGCATTGGATCAAGTGCCCATCTTAAAGCATCACCATGTTGTTGCTGTAATATAGAAACCATTACTGGAGGCAAGTATCCACATTTTACTGGAATTAATTTTATATTAATCTGAAGTAGATCATGATAAAATAGGATGCATGTTGTATTTAGAAGAACAACTACCACAAAACAGGAAATAGTGAAGGTTAAAATTTTATACTAAAAATAACTACTGAACTCAAAAGAAGCTTGTCAATGAGAAAAAGAACAATGGAAATTGCTGGCAACATATAGAAGCAAATAATACAATATAAATTAAATAGAGCTACATCAACAATTGCATTAAATGTTATTGTCTTAATCCACCAATTAAAAGGCAGAAATTTTTGTACTATAGATTTTTGTACAATTGCTAGCTACAAGAGATATTTTGGATTCAAAGATACAAATATGGCAAAAGAAAAAATATAAAATTACAGTCAAAATGGTGGAGTGGGAAAAAGCTTGGATTGTCTTCTTCCACAACCATATAAAAATTATAATTAAATTATAGTCACCCTTGAGAACCACATGAAAAGGAACTAAACAGAACTCCTATAACTAAAGATGTAAAGAAGAAGCCAGCTTCAAATTGGTAGGAGGGGCTCAGACAAAACTGGGTGGTAATATGCGCTTCTGTGGAGGGTAAGAAATAGTAGGAATATATTGGCTGCAGAGGTATAATCTGAGAAATGAGAAGTCCCAGCCCCACATCCAGCTCCTCAGCCGGGAGTGCCAGTGCTGGGAAGAGGAGTCCCCACAATATCTGGCTGTCAAATCCAGCACAGACTCAGTCCAGGTGAGATGGAGGGCTCTGAAACAACGGGCATTTTCTTAAAGGGTCCTAGCACAGAGTCCCTCACAAGCACTTGTCCTAAGCTCCAGAGAAAAGACAGAAGCTTGCAAAGCACCAGAGACATATGAGGAGACACTGAATTGTCTGGCTTCAGATGGAGGGCTGGTGGGGCAACTCTACCAAGGACTAGAGTGCCAGCAGGTGCCACGGTTCTCTTGTGGAACCCTATCCGTACTCAGTCAGCAGCACAGGCCAGGGACAAATCTGAGTCTCTATCAACCAAGCTAACACCACTCTTGCTCCATCCTTGTGATTCTCTGAGAGACCCCACTGCACCCATCAAGCCTCTGACTGAATCTCTTTCCGAGGGTAATCCACACAAGCAGCTGCCTGCCAGCCCCTGCTGCAAATTTTCCTAAAATCTCTCAAGTTCCACAAACCCCAAACAAGCAGTGGCTGGCCTCAGTGTGCCCTTTCCCTCTTGCTAAGTGGCCCAAGGGTGGCAGTAGTGGCAGCTGACCTTGGTTAACAGCCTAGCATCTCCATGTCCAGCACAGGAACCATCAACCGCAGATCACTTTGGGGCTCCTCATAGGTGGTGCTCTGACAGATGAAGTGGCTAACCATGGCTCACACCAGAGTCTCTCCAAAGAAGCCCTAGAATGAATACACCTGGTGTCAGCTTTAGAATGAACACAATACCACCCAATTAGGGCCACAAACGACACACCCAAAGGATGGACACAGCAGGCACATGAGCCCAAGCAAAGTGAATCCCACTCCATGGAGTCAGCTTCTTCACTAGAGTCAATGCCATTCCTCAGTCACTCAGCCTGAGGGTCAATCCCAGCCACAGATGTGCCAACAGCAATTAAGGCTCAACTACAGCAGGAGAACACATACAATCCATAATAGGGACACCCCTAGAACTCTGCGCTCATGTGAACACAAAAATGGCACAGGATACTACTACATAAGGCCACTCAGCCAAGACTGGAAGACATGGCAGATGTACCTAATACATAAAAATAAACATATGGAGGCAGCCAAAATGAGAAGACGAAGAAACATGTCTCAAATGAAAGATCAGGAAAATACTTCAGAAAAATAACTAAACAAAATGGAAGCCAGATGCAGAATTCTAAACAGCTGTTCTAAGAAGGGTCACTGAACTTAGGGAAAGAATATATGATCTTAGTGAGAACTTCTAGAAAGAGACAGGTATCTTTGAAACTAATGTGTAATTGCAAGCACAGGGTGATGCATATTTCTTCTTCTGAATATTTTAAATTTAATTCCTTTCTAATCAAAAAGCATATATTTTATTATTTCACTTATTAAAGGTATTGACACTTGCTTTATACCCTAAAATGTTATATATACACAAAACTATATAAATTTGAAAAGAATGTGTATTGTACATTCATTGTGTGAAAGGGTCTATAAAAACCATTATAATGTTTTTCCTTCTTCTTAAAACCCTTTTACATTTCTTGTAAAACTTTTTCTTATCTGGGAAGCTCCCTGTGTCTCCATTCATACCATAATGAATTATATAGAAAGCATAAAAAAGTCCTAGTGAGAAATGAGGAGTGCAGAGAGATACTATTAAAAGCAGCCAGGGAAAATCAGTTGGTTACCTATAAAGTTTCCCATAACATTATCAGCTGATTTCTCAATGTAAATTTTGCATGCCTGAAGGGATTGGAATTAGTCCAGTGATGAAAAGCAAGATCCTACAACTTAGATTACTCTAGACAGCAAAGCTATCATTTGGAATTGAAGGAGACACAAGGAGCTTCCCAGATAAGAAAAAGTTTTACAAGAAATGTAAAAGGGTCTTAAGAAGAAGGAAAAACATTATAATGGCTTCTATAGAACCTTTCACACAATGAATGTACAATACATTCTTTTCAAATTTATATAAAGTTTTGTGTATATATAACATTTTAGGTTATAAAGCGAGTGTCAATACCTTTAATAAGTGAAATAATAAAATATATGCTTTTTGATTAGAAAGGAATTAAATTTAAAATATTCAGAAGAAGAAGTATACATCACCCTGTGCTTGCACTTACACATTAGTTTCAAAGATACCAAGAGTTGAACAACAACAAAAAATCACAAAAGAAATTTGAAAATAAGTTAGATTGAATCAAAATACCAAGTAAATAATCCAGAAATATAGAATATAGCAAAAACAATGTATTTATATCATTAAAAATGATACAGGGAAGATTGTGTCAAATCACTGGTCTAAATTCTCACTTTAAAAAACTAGAAAAATAACAGCAAATTAAATACAATACATACACATGCATATACACACTCATGTATAAATGTGCATATACACTAGCACAAGGAAACAATGTAATTAAGAGCAGAAATCAATGATATAGGAAGGTTAGAAATAGATAAAAGCAATAAAACTATTCAGTTTATTCTTGAAAAACATCAATAAAATTAACCAAACATAACAACAACAAAAAAAAATCACCTTATAAGAAATAAAAGAGGGGACATTACTATAAGTACTGTAAAAATGAAAGAGATTCTGCCCTGGCTGGTGTTGCTCAGTGGATTGAGTGCCAGCCTGCAAATTAAAGGGTCGCCTGTTTGATTCCCAGTCAGGGCACATGCCTGGGTTGCAGGCCAGGTCCCCAGTAGGGGGCACATGAGAGGCACCACACATTGATATTTCTCTTCCTCTCTCCCTTCCCCTCTGCCTAAAAATAAATTCTATTAAAAAGTAATGAAAGAGATTCTAAGGGATTATAATGACTAATTTCATGTTTACAAATCTGACAACTTACAATGGACAAATTTCTACAAAGATATACTGATGTGGACCCCAGCTCGTGGAGTCCACAGTGTTATGGCTGAGATGAGACAAATTCACACGGACTACGGAATCCTGAGGAGGAAAAGGGATGGCACAGCCACTCTCTCAAGGGAAGAGTGCCCCGACCCCTGCCTGGACAGGCTTTTATTGCTTTTCTGGGCACATTACATTGAGGATGGTCCTCATTTACTATTCACAGGTTCGCTTTAGGTGGTTACCTTTTACAGAAAACAAAAAAGATGTTGCTAATTACATCAAAAAAGAAGGATATTTGCAAATGTAAAGGGAAAAGTGGTTGAACTGGTTACATTCCTCCTTGGAAGGTTTACCATAGATTTTAGGAAGTTACTTTAAAGATATGCAGTAAACGTTTGTTGCCTCAATTCAGGGTGAGGGAGTTGTAGCAAAAAGCAAGTCTCAAAGCGGCTTAGGTACAATGCAGGTCTGATTTCCCACAGGAGAACCTATCTGTGGGTGTAGGTCCTGTGTACCGGACCTCGCTTTCCACTGGCCTGTCTGAGTGGGAGCTGGGCCCACGCCACACAGAACCATCTCCTATGATGTACATTATCAAAATCTGACTCAAGAAATGTTAAAAATCTTAAGAAAACTTAATTTATATATATAAACCTTAAAATACATGTTTTTAATATTATATTAAATGTTTTATATTTATATATAATAACAATATGATAACCTTAATATTATATTTTTATATATAAACCTTAAAATATATGTATATATTTTAAGCCTTTCCAAAAATGAAAGGCCCAGAGTGAGATGGTTTCACTGGTGAATTTATGGAATTATTAAGGAATAAATAATACTAATCTTTCATAATTGCTTATTCAAAAAATACAGATGAGAAAAATCTCAACTCATTCTATGAGGAAAAAACAAAACCAAAGCTCTTGGGACATGAGGAGGTATCTGAAAACTGTTCTAGGCTTCAGCACAGATATAGGGATCTATAGAACATAATTAGAAACAATGAATCTTCTCTCCAAAGTCAAATGTTTGCACTACAATTGATACATTAATAAACAAGATTTTCCCTTATTATTCATGCATTCAATTATTTGCCTCTCAGTTGTTTAAAACAATCCTGGACACTTTGGATCTCATTTTGTATTTGATTCTTCAGGAATGAGAAAGAGAGAGGAACACAGGCTGTTAGACAGAGACTGGGAACCAGAAAAAGAAGTATTTGATTTGGAAGTTCTCACAGGGAAGGGAGATGGAAGCAGGAGAGAAATTTTTGGGGAGGCTACATTTTCCTATTATTTTCTCTCCATCACATTCCAAAATAAAGGCCTCAAGTCCACATTATTGAAGCCAACCCTAAATAAAATAGGACACCTGGTGTGGCTCAGCTTTCACACAACTGCCCAGGACGGTCATACTTCCCTGCATTACTCCTGACCCCATCCCCACCCTCAGCTAACTTTGAGTACCGAGGGACAGAGCCATGAACCATTGACAGTTGTATTCCCCTGGAAGAGTTCAAGGCTCAAAATAACGACAGAAATGAACACAGAAGTCACTAGCCATTCTCACCAGAGAGTCTCTCTGAGAATCACTAACGTACAAATATCTGTGTTAATTTGTGACAGGTTCTATTTCAGCTCCATCCCTATCAGGAAAAGGATAAAGAATACCTAATAAGTGACTGGACATATTGACTGTCAGGCAACAGAAGGAAAAGAGCTCCTTGCTACTAACACCCAAGGTGCTGAGCAGATTTGTAACAAGTTGCAGCCATGAAGTGGGCCAAAATAGGGATTTGTAATGGGGTCCAGAACTCAAGGTGTCCAGGAAAAGGGATAGCAAAAACACCAGTCTCTGGAATTGAGAGACGTCTTTCCATCGGCAGCGAGCACAACGAACCTGGTGCGGGGTTGGGGTATCGTTGGGTGTCCCAGCCCTGCTCTGTAGCAGATTCTTGTCTAACTCCCTCAGGAAGAGTCTCCTCCTACCTCTGAGGAATCTTCTCTTCCCTGATGTCAGCGCCCAACTTCTCAGCGTTCTGCAGCTCAGTCCTCAGCTTGTCCAGAGCTGCCTGCAGCCTTTCCTGTGAGGGAGGAGCCACACCAAAATCTAGCTAAGGTCTTTCTCAACAACAGAATAGAGCAGGAGTCCCGCCCCAAAAGCTCACCTGAGCTCCTAAGCTCTGCCTCCGGTCTCAAACAGCCAGCCCCCCACCCCCCCGCACCCCCGCCCCCGCTATGGCCCCGCCCTCGTCCACAGCAGGAGGTGAACAGTGGCCAGCAAGTGAAGCTAGCCTGAGCTCTGCCTGCAGTCCGCCCCACCCCACCCCCATGCCTGAGCTGTGCTTCCTGTCCCTGCCCTGCCCCCTCCCTCGAAAAACCTTTCCCTGGTGCCAAAAAGGCTGGGGAAGCACTGAAATAGAGGACAAATCAGGAAAAGATCAAGCAGATCTCTGAAGAGACAAGAGTTTAAAGGAACTGTGGAACAGAAATCAAAATCTGTGACTTGAAGGAACTCTGATGTGGTGAATGTGTTCTTTAAGACTTATGTGATAGAAGCCACTATTCCCATGTCAAGAGAAGACTGATTCTCTTTGTCCTAGAAGAAACCTGATCCTGTAGTAAGGAAAGAATTTAGGCATCAATTCACCCAGCTGCCCACTTACCCCTCCTGTTCAAAGGGGATATGACAGCTCTGCCTGGGCACCAAAGCTCCACCTGTTAGCACAGCTATAGAAATATCCACTTTTTGTTTGAGTCTGCTCATCATTTCTTAATTGTGCGGAATGCACAGAAATATACTTTGGGCCTGGGAAAGTGAGCATAGGAAGAAATGTGATCAAAGTAGTCTAGCTTGGGGGCTGGGAAAAGCAGCAACACAAGGACTGAGAGTTATTTTGCATATCAATAATGGCAGGCAAGTTTCATACCTATATGAAGAAATGGTTGTTTTGGATATCAGTGACAGCAGACTAGTCTCCCAGTCTGAGTGGAGCCAAAAAGGTATGCATGACTTTAACCCCCAGTTACGTGCCTGTGCAGGAGCTTGGAGATGGTTTGCTCCATGCCACAGGGCCATGCCTGCCCGGAATAACTATGGCAGCCAAGAAAGGCAGAGAATATGGGAGTGCTGGCAGGTGTAGCCTATTGTGGGAGGAGTGGAAAATGGGGTCATGGAGGAGGTTCCAGGCTGGGACTTAAACTAAAGGCAGTCCACCACGAGGGTCGGGGATGGGGGAGGGGGAACAATGCAAGACTATTGGGGGGATAAAGGGGATGAAAGGACTCTTGCTGGCAAGCCATGAAGAGGTGCCACATGGTTTTGGATTAAGACCTGGAGATTGCAGTGACCCATCTGACGATACTGTGGACTTATGTTTTTGGTTTTTTTTTTTTTCCATCTGGAGGATGATACTTCTGATTGGCTGGTCTTACTGAGCAAAAAGGGGAAGGCAGGACTGTGTGCATTTGTGAGTATTTTAAAGTGACTTTGAAATTTAAGGGCGACATTCCACCATGACTTTAAACCTGTATAACTTTTGAATTAAGAGTTCCTTTTCTTTTCACCGAACTCTGGTATTGAGAGTCACAGTTTATACTGGTGGTGGGCAAGGAGGAACCTAGAACAGAAAGACCCTGGAAGGTGGGGACAAGGAGCCTGTTTCAGTAACACTATCTTGTTCCCCAAAAGGGTCCATTCTGTAACAAAAGTGGAAATTTCCCATCAAATACTATTTTCTCTCCTCTCTTTACTCCATCCTGGTCTGTTACCTGGTACTCCTGGGCAACCTCCTCCATGAGGAAAGTGTGATGACCTCGGTGATCTTGAGACCTCTCTCAAAGCCAGCAAATGAACTTCCCATCCTCCTTACAGAAGAGCAGGAGTTTCTCTCCATGACGCTCACAGAGATCTGTCTTGTGTTCCTCCTCTGGGCTCAACTCGACCTCCCTAAGTGTCTCCACTATGTTGGCCACATGCTGCTTAGGCTGCAGGTTTGCAGGCTGGTAATGGCTTTGGTACACAGGGCAGCTGCTCTCTCCTTCTTCACTGACCATGGACCTCTTTTTGTTTGCAGTGATGCAGGCTTGGCAGAAGCTCTGCCTACAGTCCAGGATCAGAGGTTCTGTCAGGAGCTCTAGGCACACGGGGCAGGTCACCTTCTCCTCTGTGTTCACCAGGATTCCCGAAGCCATCACAACTGCTCCCCTGCTCCTATCTGTCCTGATCTGAGGCTCCTCTGACTCACAGATTTCTGCCAGATTGGAAAGGTTAAAGTTGGCAGAGTCAGAAAGGTAAGAATAAATGATGCTAACTTTAAAATTAAGCACAGGGCAAGAACAAAACTGAAGGACAAAAAAAAGGTAGACAAGGAAAGGAGCTTGGTGATCTGGTAAAAAGGACAGTTCGTATAATTTTAAATATTTTTAGTTCATCTGACATGACAAATTTCATTTTTATCTCTGCGATGGTTGTTACTGTCCTTCACTTTTACACAACAGAAGGATAATATGAGCCCTTTCTACCAAGATCTTTGTGTGACCCAACATCTCACCCACTTCTTTCCCATCCCCAACACAAAAACACATCCATGTGATGCCAAAACACGTGTTTTGGTGCAAAACACATTCTCAATGATAAAAGCACCAAACCACTTATGTGTCTGAGCTTTTATACCCACTCTTCTCTCAGTATGTAGTGCTGCCTTGGTATAAGTAGGACTCACTCAAAACTTCTAGTTAACTCTCTCCTTACACGTTCATTTATCAGAAAGACGTGCTTTGACTGCTTATTTACAGTGTAACCATTGCCATCACTTGCTGTATGTTTGAAATGACTTCTCTTATTATTAGTACAAAATATGAGACAATGTGTTTGTGTATGTGGCAAGAGCAAACCCTTTATCAGATGTGTACATAGAGACAGTAAGTAACTTACAAAGATTATTTATCTTCAATACACAGAGTCATGAAGAGCCTAATATATTCAGGGTCCCCTTCAGAGGTCTGTTCCTACCTTAGTGAGTTAATCAAAGACATAACAGGTAACATAGAAGGATCTGGCAAGTCTCATGTTGATAAATGGTAGAATCTCATGATTGCCTGGAAAATAGGCCCAGGACATTGATAGGAACCCCAAAGCGTGTAATATGTGGATGGTGGGGAGGGAAATGGCATAAATATATTCATAAGAACACAGATTAAATGAATAGCTGTCCTGGGAAAGAAGTCCCAAATATTAGGAAAAGTTCATTCAACTAATTCTTAATAACTAAATTACATGCTAAGAACTAAACTAATACCCACAAACAAAATGATGAGTCTAAACAGAGAGTTTACACCACTATGACCCTGACATTCACCTGGAAAGTAACAGGAAATAGAATAATCAGCCGACAAGCTGATGCGAGAGACACTACTAGAGAGGCGTGCATATCGTTGGGAAATCAAACAATGGGGACAGGTAGTCGGTTGTCCAGCAATTCTACCTTGAAAAAAAAAGGATTGAACTGAAAGCTGAAGAAGGGGAAGGAAACACGGCATAGGAGTGAGGAAAAAATATATTAGGGAAAGAAATGACCTGTTCATGAAAGACGTACCACCCTGTCTGAGTTTGGAAATGGCAGTGTAGCGGGTGTGCAGAAAACCGCTGGGTCTTCGGTATCATGTGAGCCTGCAGTGACCATGATATATGGCACGTCCCCAATTATGTGACATTTAGGGGCTCTTTTCCAACAGCAAAAGAAATTACCTATGTTTTGCTCTCAGAGAAGGGGTTACATGATTAATTTTGCCTTTGGGTGGTGGTATGTTAGATGGATCCATTGTGGGAAAGGGGAACATGAGTCGGATGCATGCACAGTTGCTGAGGGGAGAGATGATGAGAGCTTTTACGACAGGTAATGAAGAAAACGGAGAGCAGGGAGAGAATGAGACATAGGATGAGGTAAGAGGAACAGATGGCAGTTAGATTAGGTACCTGGGAACAAAGAGTCAACATCAGGCTCTTTCTTCCTGTAGAGGTAACATTGGCTTACTTTGCTAATAAATTGGATATTTGGTTTTGTTTTTGTTTTCTGAAAAACTTATAAGGCTACAATAAAGTGGAAGATCAGCTTCATAAAGCCATATTATTGACAGCAAAAATAGCCTGACGTGGAAAGTGCATTTCAAGGACTTCCTATAGAACTCAACCGCAAGTTAATAAGCTAAGACTTCATTTTTCTTAAGGGGAGGGTGACTTTTACAACCAACATTGTCTGTTTTAGACTCTTGGATACTGTGCTTATGTGCTTTCAGAAGGTAAATAGTACACTGTGGCTCTGGGCTTATATAACCTAAGCTGCCTTCACACATATCCACTACATCTGGCTTCTTAAAAGGCTGAAATAGCAGGAATAAAGGACCTTCTATAGCAATGTGAAGACCATCACTGAGAGCTCACCTGAGGCAGCCATTGTTGACATGCCCTGTTTCCTGTCCTGTATCCCTAGCTCAGCTAAATGACCTGGAAGTTTATATCTTATCAGATCACATGAGGGGGAATGATAATCCAAATTAAAATGATGTTGATAGTCAGTCAGAAAGGGTATCAGAGTGGTAGCACAGTGATGCTCATTCTCCCACCTGGACTCAATGTGTCCCTGTGGCCACAGTCTAAGCTCAGTTCTCTCAGGAGCTCCAAGTGAATGGGACTAGGAAGCAATAAGAAAAGAAAAAAAAATCTCAGTAGATATTTATGTCCCAATGGTTGCCAAAATTGATGGTAAAAGAAATATCTGCAGTATGAGATAATAAGTTTTCTTTTAGCTCTGTGCTAGGAAGGGAAATGTTATAAAGGCTGTACGAAGATGAATTTAGATCTACTGACACTGTCCACTGTGCCACGTTCATCACACATGAAGAGAACCTGATAAGGAACGAGGCTGAAGGAGAACCAGAATATTACAGCAGATGTCCAGATACTGAAAACAGCCCACAAGCCTTATGCAGGTAGCCCCTGGCTGCAGAGACTGTGGTCCATATCAGGCTCTGATGAACAGCAACATCAGAAGTAGGCATTGCATCAGAGGTAGATATTAAATAATGTCTACCCCTGTTTGTGACTCAAGCATGATCCAAACATGGGGGAGGAACTTTCAATTATTTGTCATTCCATTCAAGATCCAACCAATCCTGAGACACAACAAAAGCCTACAGAAAAGAACGGAGCAGAATATGCATTTTGCCTTGGGGAAGCAGAATTTATTTTTATAGTATGGCTACAAGGACCTAAGGTCAAATCACTTGCTGCTACAGGACACAGAAGAGGAAAGTGCAGAGGAGCTCGAGTCCTCACAGATGGAGATTGACCCTCCCCCTATATCTCCCTCCCAACCCCACCCCACAAGCTGAGCAGTGACTCCAGGGCTCAAAGCAGACAGGGAGATGTCTAGATGTGGAAACATGAGTGGTATTTGCACTGCAGGGATATGACAACTTCCTAGACCATCCCTGAGGACCTATGGGTTTGTGCCCCACATCAGGCTGCCTAATCCAGGGACCTGTGCTAGAGTGCTGAGCCTATGAAACATCTGCCTTCAAAACGAACAACGCTTATGCCCAGGCGAACGCAATGGGTATAGGGCACAGGGAGTCCTCTCTTAGATGGCTCCTGCACAGGATTTAAAGGACTTACAGAACTTGCCTTGTTGAGAACCAGAAAATTAGAAAAGTCCCCTAGAAAGAAAGGACAGAATGTTCCTCCCCAAAGGTTGAGTAAACACCCTGCTATGTGCTGATTATAGACTGTTTAGTTTTGAAATTTTTCCACTTAGGCAAGCATAACCGTTGTATACCCCACCTTCCCCGCGCTCGCCAACTCCGTAGCTCGCACGCGCCAACTCTGTAGCCAATAGCTAACCGCCAACTCTGCTTTTGTTCAAATGCTTGCTTGCTCTTGCCAAATCGCGCCAATTTCCCTATATAAGGACCTAGCTGTAAGCGTTAGGTGCAACTCTTGTCTGCAGCCCTTGTGGGTACGGTGCCTTCGGACACCCTGAGAGTTCACCCCTGCGCAGGTAAAAGCTTGGCCAATAAAGTAAGATCTTTAAGCCTGAAAAGTCTCCAGCATTTGTCCTCGCGATCGTGGCATACAACAGCCTCAGGATGCGGGGCAGAAGCAGAAGTTTGAGAAGTGCATAGACCACAACGGCAATCTCTCTCCTGCAGGAGGAGTGGAAACCAGTTGGACTCTCACCAAAGGCAGAGATGTGTGGGGGCGACAATGCTGATCCAGACACTATCTTGCCAGCGCAGGGCTGCCTCTCCCTCTAACTTGTAGGTGCCGCTGGTAATGCCTGCCTCATCCCCCTACTGCAGCTGCTCAGCCAGAGATGCCTGGGCAGTCCCACACCCCACGCCCCACTTCTCTCTTCTCCAGGGGACCTCATCTCTCTGCCACCATTGAGACTCTACAGGAACTGCCTCCATCACTGTGGCCCTGTGAGAGCCTTTGGGCCTGGGCATCCCTCACATGGGATGCCCCTTGAACTCCTTGCTGTGATGGCTAGGCTGGGAGGGGGTGCAGTTTTGTGCCCCAAGTCCTGTAACAGTGGACCACAGAGTTCTTGGCAGGCTACCACCCTCCAGGCACTGCACAGAGAGCAGAAGGAAACACCCTCAATCTTCCTGGGGAAAAGGCCTGTGCACTTGTTCTGGAGCTCCAGCCTGAGAGGCAGTCATGGACAGGACTCACTCTCCAAACCAGGGGCCTATTGTCCACAAAGAGGATCCAGAGGAGCAGAGTGAACATGAAAGTTAAATTCTTAGAAGAGGGGCAGGAAAGGAGAAAATCTGTGGACCAATGAGGGGCTACCAGCGACTACATTCTCAATCTTTGCTGAGTTCTGCTCCCTTTAGCTGTTCTCATGGCTCTCAGAGTAACTCATTTTTGGAGAATTACTTTTACCTAAGGTGTGTAATGTCACACACATCAGTCCCATCTTGCTCCCTCACAAATGAAGTATCCTGAGGAGGGAATAAAATCAGTCTTTTACTTCATTGAGGTCACATGCTGAAGTCTCACCTAAGGCCGTCGTGATACTAGCAGCTCTCTCCAGCCCTGTATCCACCAGCTGAAGGAAGTGAATCTGCCAATTTGTGTCCTGTTAGGTCATGTGAGGTGGAATGCCTGCTTGGATCTGAAATTACCTCAGTAGGTCAGTCAGAGGGGCTCTCGCAGACTGGTAGCATGGTGATACTGGCTTTCAGAACCTGGATTCAGTATAACAAAATGAAACTTTTCCTAAGTGGACTGCAGAGATCAAAATGAAGTGTCATTTATTGGGCAATATCATCTAATACTGTTTAACAAATAATGTCTATAATCCTAGCATAGGAAAAAGGAAAGTAATTATGATGAAAAATGTTATGGGTCCATGTGACTGGCCACAGGTTTCCCAGATTAAACATTATTTCTGGGTGTGACTGTGAGTGTGTTGTTTCCAGATAAGACCAGCCCTTGGATCTGTGGTCTCAGTAAAATAGATTGAGGGCCCGAGCAGAACAAAGAGGCAGAGGAAGAAAGAAAGGAGTTCCTTTTGCTTCCTGCCTGCCTTCTTGAACTGGGATGTACATTTTTCCTGCCCTTTGACTAGGAGTTACTCCATTGACTACTCTGGTTCTCAAGCTTTAAACTTGAACTAAATTATACCACCAGCTTCCCTGGGTCTCCAGCTTATAGACAGCAGAACCTAGAATTATTCATATGCCATAATCGCATGAGCCA
Source organism: Micronycteris hirsuta (assembly GCA_004026765.1). Taxonomy (NCBI): domain Eukaryota; kingdom Metazoa; phylum Chordata; class Mammalia; order Chiroptera; family Phyllostomidae; genus Micronycteris; species Micronycteris hirsuta. The sequence goes on along the minus strand of PVJI01003816.1, from coordinate 32,218 downwards.
ATTACTGATAGTCAATCTCCTTAATGTGAATGAAGGATATATATAATATTGGTTGTGTTTTTCTGGAGAACCCTGGCTAATAGAATATGAAACAGTTCGAAAACTATGTATTAAACGACACAAATGATAATGACTGAGGTGGACAGTGCAATTTCAAAACATGTATTGGGAGAGCTAAGGGCACAAAGAGAATGTTGTAGAGGTGATAATGGACAAAGTCATTCTTAATCCAGTAAGAACAAGTCAGATGTGGAGCATCCAGAATAAAAAAGTTTTTAACTGTATCTACCATCTGAGCTAGTCTGGGGTATAGCTGTTTCTTTAACAGAAGAAGAGGTGGTTAAATAAATAAAGAGGCACCCCTACTTTAACTCTCTTTTCTCATGGGCCTTAGGATCTTGTTGTCATGCCACATCTGTTATCTTTTCAGATTATTAACAATTGAGCATCTCATTTTATTGTATGAAAAGATGCCCCTACTGGAAATCCTTTCCTTTGTACTCCTCCTGCTCCTGATCGCTCAGATGAGCTCTGTGTGTGTGTGTCGGGGGGGAGGGGGGTGTCTCTGTCCACAGAGCCCCCTGTCCACAGTGGATGAGAATAAGTCTACCAAGACATGATCTGCCTGGGGAGGAAAGGTAGCTGATCTCTGAAAGGAGAAGGGCCAGGTGCCTGTTCCTTATTGGGTTTAATTTGCATAGGAATACAGGGCCTATATGTATAGCTCATCAATCATTGTCAGGCAGTAATGATCAAATAATAGATAACATACAAAGAACTATGAGGGCTTATTCTGAGTCAGGGTCAGTTAGATAAAGGACTATAAAACTTTGGGATACAAACTCATTTCATGCTTGGACCCTTATCCAAGGGTCCAATAAGAAAATTGAGCACATTCTCAGCAAAGCAGTTTTCACAGGACTTTGTGCGTTCTTTCTTAGGCCTGATCACCCCAGGGAACCCACCCTTTCCAGTACAGGGCTGCACTGACCTCTGACACTGTTTCAGGCTTAAATCAGGCAGGGGAAGTAAGGCAGCCAAGAGCTTAGGAGACTTCTCACAGACAGAATGAGGACTCAGGCTATGCCAAAGCCCAGGGGCAAGGGTCCATCACCCCCTTTTTCTATAACCTCCCAAGTCGTACCCTGAAGACCCCTTCGTGACCATGCTTGTCTTAGGGCATCCCTCCCTTGAGGAATCTTACCCATCATTGGCTAATCTGTCATCCACCTAGGGCCAAGCAAGGTGAAGTAAAAGGGGCAGAGGCAGCGCCCCTGCCAGGGAGATAAGCTTTGTCTCCTAGTGGCTTGTGGTCCGTCCCAACGTCTCTCAGTCAGCCTTAGCCATGGGGGGTTACAGCTTCTGAAATCAGGCAGGGCAGTCCCCCACACTGGACCACTGCTTATGTGCTAGGAAATGAGACAGTTAGTGCAAAAGCTCTGTTTTTCCATTCCCTCAATATTCTTATGTTATTCTTACTATTTTTATTTCGGATGAGAAGCTAAGTCCAACTTCAATTTAATATGGACCAGCAAGTAGCAATATCAGTATAATTATGAAATTCTATCTGATTTTAAAGTCAAGGCTCAACTGTGCAGTGTTCACTCTCTACAATGTGTCACCTGCACAAGCACCCTGGTCATTTAGTATTCGGTGTGGTTTTAAGTATTATAATGAGGAGCTCCTGCTTCATTAACTGCTACATGGATTGAGAACATCAATCAATATCTCTTGGCCCCTAAGATTTTCCTGTGATGCTCCGGCCTCCTTCTATAAATCAGCATCTCCTAGGATTTCCCTTCTACCTCACATTCTAGGGAATTTGGCTCTTACCTTTCCTGGGGAGTGAACAGCAGAAAGGACACCTGTGCTGGAGAAACACAGACCCAGTTCCAACCTTAGCTTCTCCACGCATTAGCTATAGAACATTCAAACATACCTCGTAAATGTGTAAATACTTTAACTCCCTGATAAAGAATTACTTCTGTTGTGATATTTATAAAAAATTAACTTAGAGCCCTGGCTGGTGTAGCTCAGTGGATTGAGCACGGGCTGGGAACCAAGCGGTCCAGGTTCGATTCCCAGTCGGGGCACATGCCTAGGTTGCAGGCCAGGTCCCTGTGAGGGCCATGTGAGAGGCAACCATACATTGCTGTTTCTCTCCCTCTCTGTCTCCATCCCTTCCCCTCTCTCTAAAAATAAATAAAAATAAAATCTAAAAAAAAAAATTAACTTAGATTAAGGTACTCCCTATATATTTATACATATATACAATAACATATATATCCATGTGTTGTGTATGTATGTGTGTGCAAGTATAAATTTTAATGGACACATTTTTTCCAGACAAGTACTTTCTATTTTATCCCACTGGGATAAGTAATTACCCCCCTACATTTTGATATGGGTTCTGTGCAGTAGCCAGTCCTCATTTATAATGTGTGCTTTCATAAGAAAGGTTTGTTCCTTTCCTATCCTGGGCAAAATATTCCTCATCATAATTTGAAACTGATTTTAAATGTAAGGAAGAGGAAAGTGCATGGGATGATCTATACAATGTTATACGCAGATGTTTCACTGTAAGAAAAAGTCCTGAAAACCAAAAGCCTGCCCCCAAAAGAATAGCTGTCCCTTGACATGGCTCCCTCTGCTGGATGGGCTTGGAAACTCATACTGTTGCAATTTCTGACCATTCCCAGGAAAGGACCTTAACACAGTCCCAGCCTGGGTGTAAAAAGGTCTGCAACAGAAGACTAGGACTGGACTGGTCTTGACAGCAGAACCTGGGAACCTGGAAAATGAGACTGCAGCAGAAGCACTTACTGCTCCTTTGAAGGACACAGACCTGTTGCACACGTCACCTCAGTTTATGCTTCTCAGTGACATGAGAGCAAATATTTACCATAATTGTGCTGGACATGTAAGTAGGAGCTTTACATTCAGGGGAGGTTGGTTTTACACAACAATCTTCAGGGTTAGGTGCAGTTTAAATTACAATTTGTATTTTGGAAAAGGAACAAAAATTTATTGATTGTTACACACCATTTATGAGAAGAGACAGGATTTGAACTCAAATATTCGGAAAATAAAATTTTCATTCTGGGTACATATATTACTTCTGTTTTTATTTTTTTCTCAGCTCTCTGAACAGCCCGCTCCTGTATGCTGGGCAACACACAGACACACACTCAGATACTCCTCAGTCAGTGGGGTGGGTGGGTGATTGTGTTGTCCTGAGATCATGGTTGGTGGAGACAGGCGATCCATGCCTCTTCAGGTCAGTGATAAAGAAAAATACAGAGAAATGGGAGGGCAGAGATGTTATACCAATACTGCTCTGTCTTTAGGAGGGATTAGATGTCTTTCACTGAGAATACAGAAAATGGTAAATGAGCAAATAAGCTTCCCTCCTAACTTAAATCAGAAACAGTGCAAATCCCCAAAATGACTAAAAGTTCTGAAGAAGGGAGACAGCAAAGAACAGATGGTGTGAATGGAGCAGTGAGCTCAGGGGCAGGAGGTGAGCTCCAGGACAAGATGCAACGCAGAAGTGGATGAGGGAAGGAGAGGGCTCAGGAGCCCGGGGGGCACAGGATTATGGGAACTGGACAGTTCCAAGGATTGAAATACGGATAAGCAGTCTGAGAAAAGTGACATTTAGAGAACTTGTAGATGAGTGACCCTTGGTTTGTGACATTAAAAAAGGAGACAGTGCCTGCTTCAAAGTCTAGGAAAACCCCAACTCGATGGGGAGGAACAGCCATGTAAAGAGTCAGGACCTTGGGATCTGAGGTGGGAGAGTCCTCAAAGGCGCTGTACTCAGACTCGTTCTGTAAGCCTACAACCCAGAAGCCATTTTCAGGTCTGAACCTGGAGTAAGCGTTTGAATAATTTACATTTGGGTTAAAAACAAACCCAGAGCTTTTTTTTCTATTGAAGTTACTTGGCATACTGTATACCCCCAGGATCCAGGCAATCTTCCCAGACACATCAACTTCCCAATAATATTTCCCTGAGAAGAAATTTCGGCTGCCCAAGACATCAAAAGCAGAAAAATTGCATGGATATACATTGCTAAACATAGAATATTGCCCAAATGTCACTTGTCTCTGATCTGAAGAAACAGCAACATTTGAAAGACGGTTGAGTGGATTCAGCATCAAGTCCACTGTAGGAAAAATAACATAGTCAGGTGAATTACATAGGGCAGGTTTGTCTTGTGACACTGTGGGGAGGATATTGGGAATTGACTGGGAGGAACATGAGTTAATGGGTCAATGATGGATAGATCACTTTAGAACTATTATAGGTATGCCTATGTTGGAGGAATACGTGTAAATAATATGACTCGTAATAGCACTAGCACTTCTGAAAACAGATCAGAACATGGTGATTTGAAGAACTTGTGGCTTCTTACCCCAGTAGCTTTGGGCTTCTGTCAGCTCTGAAATGACAAAAGTTTGAGTGATGTTGTTAGAAGCAAAGGCAGAAACACTGTACCTGTCTTTTCTCTCGAGTGGGAACACAAAAGGGGAGCCCTTTGAGGCTGTCAACTGGAGAAGGAGTGAACACTTGGCCCTTCTTCAGCTCAGGGTAATTGTCTCTTCTTGTCAGGACTGCTTCTCTTTTATCTTATATGGAAATAATATCTACTCCCTCAGTTTGCTCTGATACTATGAGAATCCCGCACCCATACCCTTTCCCTGGCTCTCCTCACCTTTAAATTTTTGCAGCATCCCATTGAGATCTGGAACTCGGAATGCACTCTTCAGTTTCTTGGGAATAATTTTTGGCTTCTTCAAGGTCCAGATCTTGCTCCTAGAGAATAAAAGAATTGATTGCCCACACTTTTGTGTCTGTCTCTCCAAGACCAATGTCTCTGTCACCTTCCCCTCCACCGATGCCTCCTGATTTGACTCCACTTCTCTGAAAAACCTAAGGGAGAGGAGTGAGGACCCTGACATCACAGCCAGAAGAAATGTCTTCATGTCTACCTTTCCGTTTACCCTCTGAGTGACCTTGGGAAAGATTTCTTCTCATGAAGACCGTATTCTTCCTTCTAAAATGGAAGAATTAACTCCTTAGTCTCTACCTCTTAAAGACAATATAGTATCAGATGAAATAATGGCACCTCCAAAAGTTCTTTGGTGCTTAAAAAAAAGGTTTGATATAAGGAGAAGCCACTGCTATGTCATTGGTGCCTCTAGGAAGAGGCCAGAAATAGGGGTTCCCTGGCAGATGGTTAGCAGAGAAGCTCTAGAACTTGGCTACCAAGAGTTTTAAGTTATCAGTGTGGGGCTCCTGCATCTGAAAGCTGAAGGTCTCCTAAGCCTGTTATCTCAGTATAGATGTAGAGACTAACATATGAGGTTGCATTCTCTGGGAAAACATTACACACATTTGGGAAATGAGAAGCTATGACGTCCGATTAACAGTGATCTAAATTTCAGGTGCTTGAGACTTACCAAGTAGATAGGCAAGTTTAAAAAAAGAAAACCATTTTTCCCTATAACATGCTAAAGTGTTTAAGCAAAAAGAGGTTAATTATTGGCAATAGGACTAAAGTCACCATTCCTCCAAACTTGAGTTATTTATTTATTTATTTATTTATTGCAACCCAAAGAATATCACCTAGAAAGACTTTGCAAATCTCTCCTGCAGAAAACTTGGGGGCCTGGCAGATAAAGAGGACAAGATCCTCCCTGTGACAAGACAGGCACCTACGAAGTATAGAAACAAACACTAAGGCAGAGACTGAGGTCTGACTAAAATGAGTGAATTCGTTGAGTTCTGATGCTGCTACCGCTTATTTCCCATGCTTCTATTCACGCAAACTCTGTGACCTCCCACCACACATGTCCTTACCATTAAATAGTTTCACCTGTCATCAGCAATTTGAAACTATGTTATACCCAAATTTTTTAATTATGTGATTTTTTTTAATTACCTGATTTTTTAAAATTATGATTGGTTCAAGATTACTCTTAATGTCATAATTCTGTCATCACACAAAAAAGGGACCATGCCTGGTCCCACACACATACCTCGTTAGGACGTTAGTCACATCCTGGGGGGAAGAGAGAATACGTAAGTCAAGCGTAAGGTTTCCACATTTAGAAGATTAACCTGTCTAGTTAAAATTTAATTGTGGGCATACTCCAAATATGTCTTAGTACAGTCATCACCTCTGCAATATTTAGGATACTCTTCTGCTGACATATGATGTGTCATTTATCTGAAATTCAAATTTAACTAAATGTCCTTATCTTGTTTGGCAAATTTTGAAGGAATGATAAACCCTCCTACCTTATAAAGTTTATAACACCTAACACCCCTTGCTAACACCTCTAGCACCCCTAACACCTCTAGCACCCCTTGAAACGGTGTGAATAAGATGGTCAGAATAAATAAACGGGGAAAAAGTGTAGAGATAAGACCCAGACCAAGCCTCCCAAGAACTCATGTGAGGATGTTAGAAAGATGCTGCAAGGGTTTGGAGATGTAACATGTTGAAAAGGAAGAGAGTTCGCCTATAGTTTTTTAATACACATTCATGAGAAGACCCCTTTAATTTATTATACTTTTATTTATTCTAGAGACAAATAAAGGCAAAATCTTCTATTTGTCGACATTATTCCAAGTTCTGGGAATAAAAATGAATAATTAATAATTATAGTCCTCAGGAAGTACATTTTCTTTTGCTGCAGGAACAAGCAAACTAGCCCCTCAAACAAATATTCCTCTGGCCTCCCTCCACTCACTCCATGTACCTCCTACACACAACCTGAAGGGAACCTCATCAAGTTCTACGTATGAAACAGGCCATGGAAACCAGCAGCAGAAAGGTCTAAAATGTTATTGGCTGTTTTCCAACCTTTTACATTTCATTTTCCAAATCAATATCCTCTTCATCACTGACTTAAAAAGTATATCTTATCCTAAATTTTTTTTTTAGATTTTATTTTTATTTATTTTTAGAGAGAGGGGAAGGGAGGGAGACAGAGAGGGAGAGAAACAGCAATGTATGGTTGCCTCTCACATGGCCCTCACTGGGGACCTGGCCTGCAACCCATGCATGTGCCCCGACTGGGAATCGAACTGGGACCCTTTGGTTCCCAGCCCGCGCTCAATCCACTGAGTTACACCAGCCGGGGCCTTATCCTAAATTTTAATATCATATTAAGTCAGTTCTATCCATATGGTCGACTTCTTTTAGCCATCTTCTTTTCCCCAATTGAACATTATTGGCCTTATTTTTTTAATGGAAATACATCAATATATTTGGTTTCTCCCTCTTAGTCTAAATGCTTTATACCAACAAAGCCTTGGCTGTACATCCTCAAAAAGTTTTACGCTCTGTTAGATGCAGATTAAAACCATAATGAAATACCAATTCACACCAGTGAGAATGGCCATCATAAACAAATCAGCAAACAAGTGCTGGCGAGGTTGTGGAGAAAAGGGAACCTTAGTACACTGTTGGTAGAAATGTGGACTGGTGCAGCTACTGTGGAAAACAGTGTGGAATTTCCTCAAAAAACTAAACATGGAACTTCCTTTTGATCTAATGATCCCACTGCTGGGATTATACCCTAAGAATCCTGAAACACCAATTCAAAAGAACCTATGTACCCCAATGTTCATAGCAGCACAATTTACAATAGCCAAGTACTGGAAGCAACCTAAGTACCCATCAGTAAATGAGTGGATCAAAAAACTGTGGTACATTTACATAATGGCATACTACACAACGGAAGGAAAGAAGAGGCTCCTACCCTTCGCAACAGCATGGATGGAACTAGAAAGCATTATGCTAAGTGAAATAAGCCAGGGAGTGAAAGAGAAATACCATATGATCTCACCTATAAGTAGAACCTAATCAACAAAACAAACAAGCAAGCAAAATACAACCAGAGACATTGAAATAAAGAACAAACTGACAGTAACCAGAGAGGAGTGGGGAGAGGGATAATAGGGGAAGGGCCATCAAGGAACATGTATAAAGGACACATGGACAAAGCCAAAGGGGGTAGGTTCTAGGGTGGGCGGCAGGGGTAGATGGGGTGGGGGCGCATGGTGGGGTGAAAATGAAGACAACTGTACTTGAACAACGATAAAATTTTTTTCTCTCTATATTTTTTGTTGTTATGGTATATGACCAAAAAACTCAGCTAAAACTGGCCTAAATATAAATAAAAAAGAGAGAGAGAGAACTTGAGGAAGGAAGCATAACTTTTATAATACCTAGATTCTTAGGAAAAATCTAGTCATCAGGATCTGTTTTTTCTTCTCAAAATCCTATTTTCTACCTGCTATATGGACTTTCTTTTCACAATCTATGTGGTATCAACATGAATATCCCAGTTTAAATGATAATTCATGATATGTTACCTAGCAGAAAAGAGAATTTCTCTTTCTAGACATAACCCTAAAATTCTAAGGCATACAAATCATTGCTCTGAATTGGGTCAGATATATATTTTAAAATAATTACTGCATCATTAGTAAAGTTATAAGAATTGAATACACTGATTTACCTAGGATTGAGAAACATATAAATCCCTCAAGCTACAGATTTTGTGAGTCCTAATCAACTACATGGACTGAGGCTAGAGATGGTTCCTCAAAGGGTAATCAAGAGATGGTTATAAAAAATAACAATAATAATTGAGTGAGTTATACACAACTGTCCTACACAGACCATCCCTTAGCTGACTTCCATCTCCTCATCCTATAAAAACCCTACAAGGCTTTTAATAAAAATTACCAAGATATATAAAAATACTTATAAAAAATTTAATGGACCTAGGACAGTGTGTCTCAGCTTTGACACTTTTGGGATTCTTCCCTGATAATTCTTTGCAATGACCCCTGCCTTGTGTTTTGCAGCTGAATTACCAGTATTTCTGGCCTCTACCCATTAGATGGAAGAAAAATTCTCCAAATACTCCCTGCTGCAGAGGTGTTTAAATGGTCTCCAGAGAAAATTGACTTAGCATAGAATTGTTTTGCTAATGAATTGAATAGGATTGCCCTACCCTATTTCAAAATTTTTATGAAGCCATAGTAATCGAAAGCTTAGAGTGTCAGTGCAAAGATAAATGTAAACATTTTTGTAAGAGAGTGATAATCCAGAAATGTATCCTTATATTTAGAGCAAATTGATTTTTGGCAAAAGTGCCAAAGTAATTCAGAGTCTTTTCAACAAATGCTGAACTGGATTTGTTCGTGGTTCAACATCATGGATAGAACTGGAGAATATTATGCTAAATGAAATAATCCAGTTGGTAAAAGACAAATACCATATGATCTCACTTATAAGAGGAATCTAAAGAACAAAATAAACTAATGAGCAAAATAGAATCAGAGACACAGAAACATGGAACAGACTGATAGTGGCCAGAGGGGAGGGAGAAGAAGGATAATGGTGAAAAGAAAGGACTAGTCAAAGAACATGTATGAATGGCCCATGGGCATGGACAATAGTGTGAGGATTGCTGTGGGAGCAGGGGGCTGGAACTAAGTAGGCTCAGCAAAGGAGGAAAATTGGGACAACTGTAATACAATAACAATAAAAATAAATTTAAAAAATCTCAATATATTTCCAAATATAATATATTTGAATTGCATAATTACAATGGGTAGGTTTTATATGTAATTTGTACCTGAACAAATATGTGTGTTTTTTTTAAAGATTTCATTTCTTTTTAGAGAGAGTGGAAGAGAGGGAGAAAGAGAAGGAGAGAGACAGCAATGTATGGTTGCTTCTCACATGGCCCTCACTGGGGACCTGGCCCACAACCCAGGCATGTGCCCTGACTGGGAATCGAACCGGTGACCCTTTGATTCCCAGCCCATGCTCAATCCACTGAGCTATATCAGCCAGGGCAACAAATGTGTTTTTTTAAGGAACAAGTAAAGATTTAGCAGAGAGAAATTGATTAGACCTATATTGGAGCCAAAGTTAAGAAATTCATGTTCAGCTAGCAAAGGAGAATGGCAAAAAGTCAAACAGAGAAAATCTGAAATTTCCTGAGTCTCTATATACTTCATAGTTTAAGATCACAGTCATGCAGTTAATTTCATGAAAAAATATTAAACCTTATTAAGTAGAATCTCTTTATCAAGTCTATTGGTTTTCCTCAATCTTTCCTTATCTAGGGTAAACACACACCCACAGCCACACACAAGTATATTCGTGCATGCTCACCCTTCTCCCAGGTACTAGTCTATTATTACATCTGCCACTCCTTAACACAACAACAAAATCAAACATAGAGATGTGAGTTGTTTAACTAAGCTCAGTGAAGAAATGCCTTACAAATGCTAGATCACAGATTATGAAAGCCTACAAAGACTCCTCTCAAATTTTTGCACAGCCTTTTATAAATAATAATAGACTTTCTCTTGCCATTTGTATATTGAATTTCCCAATGACCTTTGAAATGAATGACAGAGAAGGGGCACTGAGCGGTCAATGAAACCTTTTAATGAGAAAGAAGGTACAAGGAACCAGAAGGGAAAGAAACTTAATCTCAGTGTTTCCCCCAAATCTCATATGTAGGAGCTCCATCCCAAGTCTTACCTGCACCATGTCTATAGACAATTCACACCTGTGACACTTCAGATCTGAGACTAGCTCTTTCAGGTACTGCTTCTGCTGCACCACCTGTTCTATGGCTGCTGTTAAGTCGCCCAGCACATTCACTTCATCTTCCTCGAGCTTTTGCAGCTCCATCTGCTCCTCTCTGTCCAGGATACCTCTCATTTCCTCAAACCCTTGCAGAATCCTCTCTCTCTCAGTCTGCATACGATTCTTTGGGGATGAGAAGAGAAAGAGGCAGTCAGTCTTTCATGAACCTTGGGAGGCAAGACAAGAAATGTTTTCTTCAGGCACTTAGGAGGTAGAAGGAAAAGAGTAATTCCTGGGAAAACCATTTTTCCTACTATTTTCCCTTGAGCTCCACCTAGAGTAATTCATTCAAGTCTACTTTCCCAAGGCCCACCAGTGGACACAATGTGCTTCCTGGTTGAGGCTCGGATTGTAGACACCCGTCCTGGGCAATCATGCCATACTGTATATGAAACTCCTCCACCCATACCTGCAAAACACGGAATCCTGGACCTCATTGAATGAGTTTTCTGGAAGTATCAGAGACTCAAACTTGACAATGGAAGTGGGTCATGGGATTCATGAATAATTTTTACATTGCCTCCCTCGAGGTATTTTCCTCCAAAACAGTTGCTTTCACTTGTGACATGTCTACTCCGTAGCCCCCAACCCTTAATAGGGAAGGAATTGACTGAGGACTAATCATTCATTAATTGTGAGGTACCAAGGAGGAAGGGACTTCCTTATAATTGGACCAAGATGCTGCCCACATTCCTGTCTTAAAACTCCCTCAGGAATAATGTCTTCCTACCACCCAAGTAGCTCTCTCCTCATTGATATCAATTTCCAATTCCTCAGCTTCCTGCTGCTCTGGCATCAGCTTCTCCAGAGCTTCCTGGAGCTTCTCCTGTGAGAAAGAAATCACCAAAGTCAAGCTATGAGCTTTCCAAGAACCTGGATTGAGGCTAAATAGAGAAGAAATCAGGCTTATCTCAAAAGAAACTAAAGTTTCAGAAATGAAACTGGCAATTAGAACTGAGAATGTAGACAGAAATCTTATCAGGTGAATGTACTCTTTTTCCCTGGGTGATGCGAGTTACCACCCCTCTATCAAGAATAACTTGTGTCTCTTTTTTCCTGGAGGAACACCTGATCCTGAAGCAAGTAAAATCCTTTCCTCTCATGGACCCTTTTCTCTCCTGTAAGCAAATGTCCCAAAAATCCCACCTGCTCACAGGGGCAGTCAGAACTTATCTTGGGAAGTAACTGTCAGTCATATAATTTCTCTTTGCTAAGATCGTGTAGTCACATTTATTCTTGAAGAAAAGGAAAGAATGCACAGAAATGTTCTTCAAGTCTCAGAAGCTGAGCCAAGGGAATGAAAAGAGAATGCAGAGCTGGTTCTATGGTGACAGGCGGAATGAATAGTATTAAAAAGTGAAGATTTCACTTCAGGTACCATTCTGTTCAATGTTTCCCCACCCCAGGTCTTACCTGACATTCTTTGACCACCTCTTCCCTAGGGGTCATTTGGTGACCTTGCTGTTCCTGAACAAAAAGCCTGCTAATAGTCTCCTCCTCTTCTTTACAGGAGATTTGGTCATTTTCCCCATGGTGCTCACAGAGATCGCTCTTCCTCCCCAGGTCTGAACTCATGTTGACCTCCCTGAATTTCTGCACTCTCTCGGCCAGCTGCCAATTAAACTGGAGGTTCCAAGGCTGGTACCTGTGCTGGCAAACAGGACAGCAGCATTCCAATCCTAGGGAGCTCCCTGATTCACTGTGTGCAGTGATGCAGTCTTCGCAGAAGCTGTGGCCACAGTCCAAACTCATCGGTTCTGTCAGCAGCTTCTTGCACATGGGGCAGGTCACCTCTTCTATGCTGTCTTGTGATGAAAAATCCATGGCCAAGCTCTCCTGGCTTCTTCCTGTCTTGACTCCAGAGGCTCTTCTTGCTCACAAATTCCTGCGGGGCTGGCAATACCAAAGGGGGCAGGATAAGAATGGCAGGAAGAGAAAGAACACTGATGTGCAGAGATTTAGAACAGGACAAAACAGTAATATTCAGTTAGGAAAGGAAAAGAGAGAGACAAGGAGGGTAGGTCAGTGACAGGATGAAAAGGGCACTTTGTCATACTTTCAAACACTTCACTCTTAGTTCATGTCACATGACAAATTTCATTTCTTTGAAGCAATGACAGAATGCTATTTTCTCTTTTCCTACTGGATAAAAGGACAAATTGAGGCCCTTCCTACCAAGAGCTTTCTGCCACCCCATCATTATTCTTATCTCGTTTTCCCCTCCCCCAAACACATCCAACATGTCAAATACACTAACCTGACTGCAGCCTGCTAGGTTTTAATACTTGCTCTTCTCTCTGCATGGATGGATACTACCCCTATCATTGGCATGATTTATTTTATTTTAACAATTTCATGGAGTCATATTTACATCACCTATATTGTTTTAAGAGTACAATAATTTCTAGTAAATTTATGGATTGGTATAACTATCACCAAATTCCTTCCAAGATATTTATTCTTGAAAACAAAGCTAATGCCATTAGCAGTCACCCCCATTCTGACCCCGAACCTCAAGCTACCATTCATCTCCCTTGTGTTTTTACAGATTTACCTTTACTGATAAATTTGTAACAGTGGATCATAAGGTCTTTTGAGTCAGAATTCTTCTACTTTGCATCTGTCACTGAGATTCATCTCTCCTGCCTTTCTCTCCCATGCAAAAAACATAACCCCAATATTAAAGTCAGAAAACCCACTGCTGTCTCTGAGATTTTGCACTTGTTGTCTCTGCATGGCACGATCTTCTCCCTGATGTCCGCATGCCTTCTTCTTTCATTTTATTCAGTCCCGTCCCACAAGGCCTCCTATCAGAAGGGACTGCTCCAATTTATCTACAGCAAAACTGTCAACATCATCACCTGCTGTGTATTTGCTATATTTTTCTTACTTTCCTTTAAAATATATAACATCTTTCTTTAACTGTTTACTTTTTTTCCTTAAAAACGAACTCATGCATAGATTGGGCACCACTTCGTCCACTGATGTGTCCTCATAACCTAGAAGAGTGCATCACACAGGAACACAATGTTTGATGAACATAGAAAACTAGAAGCTCCCCATCTCTCCATGGAAGATTAGAACGTATTAATCAGCTCTTCACTTTTATACCATAATTAGCAGTTCTCCAATACCTGAGAACTGTTTCCTTGCTAACACACCTGTCCCCCTCAGAGCATCCCAATGCCCTGAAACTCATTCCCCAGAGACACCTACAGAAACAGCAAAGACCACAATAGAGAGGTCATTTGATCTAACAGTTTTATAACCAGTTGTAATTTAGAAATTACCTTGACCTATTTATTTCTTATATGAAATTTTTGAAAAATGAGTACTCCCTCATTTTGTGTAATTAAGGATTACACAAAATAGTCACAAAATCAACATGAGAATGTAAAAGTAGAGCATAGCGAATATAGTCCATAATATGGAAAAAACTATGTACGGTGGCACATGGGTACTTGAAATATCAGTGAAGGAGTGATCACTCTGTAAACTACATAATTATCTAAATGCTATGCTGAAAATCTGAAATACAGAATTATATTGAATGTCAACTGTAATTGAAAATAAATTAAAACAAAATAATAAAAAACTAATTGAAAAATAAAAAAGAATATTCTTTGGGTGTGCAAATAAAATAAATGGCTTACAGAATTCAAGGTCATTCTTTTAAAATAGGTAGAGGTGCCCTGGCTGGTATAGCGCAGTGGATTGAGCGCGGGCTGGGAACCTAGCGGTCCCAGTTCGATTCCCAGTCAGGGCACATGCCTGGGTTGCGGGCCAGGTCCCCATGAGGGCCATGTGAGAGGCAACCATACATTGCTGTTTCTCTCCCTCTCTTTCTCTCTCCCTTCCCCTCTCTCTAAAAATAAATAAAAATAAAATCTTTAAAATAGGTAGAGGTGTTGGGAAACATACCATCCTCAATAGTGCCATTTAGTGTTCTCTCTACTACTGCACAGATCAAAGAGGTAGAGGTTGCAAGAACTAGGTTGACAACCAGTGCTATGGCGGGGGGGGGGGGG
>PVJI01003816.1:0-17397 GCA_004026765.1 Micronycteris hirsuta | reverse complement strand
GGCGTAGGTGTAACTGATCTCTTTATCCGAGTGATGAACATAGTTATGGGGAGTTGCTGGTGCTGCTTTTTCTTCTGAGTGAGAAGGTTTTTATAAACTGACATGCCACTCTCAATTGTATTTACAAAGTGCAACGAACGAAGCATCTGGGGGTCCCATTCTTCAGTCACTCGCTGAAGTGCTTTGGCCATTCTGACCATGGTTGCAAGACAATCGAGTGTTAGGCCAACCTCCTCCTCTTCTCCAACCCGTAGTTCGTCTTGTTCCTCATCCTCTTCTTCACTTGTTGACTTCATCTCTGTCATGTCTTCAACGGTTGTGAGTGGACATCCTCAGAGGCAGCTTCTCCATGCAGAGAAATGCTCTTGAGTCTAAAGCATCTCTGAAATTTGTCAAACCAGCCCCTGTTGGCACTGAATGCTGTTGGTCTGGTGGGAGAAGCTCTCGATGGTCCTGCTTCTGTGTCATCGTCCTCATCTTCATCCTCATCACTGTCATGAACGTCCGCGCTTTCTGCAAAACTATCATAAAGTTCCTTGGCCTTCGTCCAGATGGAGTCGGTATTCAGTGAGATATTCCTCTTCCTGCAGTCATTTATCCACAGGGCCAATGCAGACTCCATCCTCACAATGGCCTTATTGTGGGAAGTGACCACCCTCTTTGCAGTCTTGTTAAAAGTCATTGTTGATGTAGACCTAATATTCTTCTCGTCTTTCTTTATGTAGCCAACAGTAGATTCGTTGATCCTGTAATGGTGGACTACAGCCACATAGCTTTTGCCTTCCTTTAACATGTTGAGAAGTTCCACCTTTTCTTAGATGGTAAGCATATTCTTCTGGCACTTGGGTTCACTGCCAGAAGCCTTAGAAGGCGCAGAACATTTGGGTGGCATTGTAGGGCTTGAAATAAATTCAAACTTTGATGAAAATTTCACAAAAACACAACACCGCAGAGCAACACTACATGCAGCGATGAGACATCGATGTGAAGTGGACAAGGTGAGATGCTGAACATATGGGCAGAGGTGCAGGAGAGCAAACAGACCGATGCTACAGTCACTGAGCCAATCAGTGCCCAGGATACAGAACATGGTGCTGTGGTTGGTCGCCTTCCATTCCATCAGCCAATAGTGTGCCGTGTACAATCTCACGTTGGCAAACTTGCACAAGTGGTAGTGGCGTACTGCATTTCCATTGTGTACAGTACAGTATTCATCCACTGATGAAATACATACTGTATTTTATTTTGATTTAATATTCTTTTAATATGTTTGAATTAACATGTTTTATGTTTTTTATATTGTTTTAAATTTTTAGGCAAAAATAATTAAAATCATAAATATTGTATAAATACCTATATACTGCAAAATCCCGTGATATAGCAAAAACTCTACGATACAGAATTAGATATATATTTTTTTAAAAACTCGCAATGCAGTGAAGCTGCAATAAGTGAACCATGGTACAGCAAGACACGACTGTATTTGTAGATTTTGGGCCTATAACTTGGCTGGGACATAAGGCAACATGTCAATAGGCACATAAATGTGTGTTGTTTTTAGGGAGGAAGAGGTGTGTTCATATACTCAGGATCACACACACAACAGAGACCTTACGGACATAAATTCCAATGAGGCATCTGTCATCATGAGAGAAGACTCAATATCATGTCCTGGAGAAATAAATTCTGTCCAGTTCCAAGCACAGTAAGTGCTATTATGAGTTGAATTGTGTCCTTCAAAAAGATGTTGAAATCTAACCCTCAGAATGTTGGAGTGTAACTTTGGGAATTGTGTCTTTGCAGGTGATCATGTTAAAAATGACATTATTAGGATATGTGTTAATCCAACATGACTGTGCCCTTATAAATAGCGGAAATTTGTATACAGATAAACACATGTGTAGAGAATGCTATGTGAAGACAAAAGCAGAGATCAGGGTGATTCAACTAGACAAGAAGGAATGCCAGTGAGTGCAAGCCAACTATCAGGAGCGCAGCCAGCACAGAGGCGTGGAACTGTTGCTGCCCTCACAGCTCTGAGAGGAACCAGCCCTGACAGCATCACTGATGTTTTATTTCTAGCCTCCAGAACTGTGAGAAGAAATTTAAGTTAAGCCTCCTAGTTTGTAGTATGTTTTGTACGGCAGCTGTAGAAAACTAACACGTGTTTTTTTTCTTTTATTCATTTAATGTATCATCAAGGAAGCATTGCACCATTGAAACCCTTCTGCTTAAGACAGACAGACACCGACAAAATGTATTCTTGATTTTGGAGATGGTACAATGTATGAGGTTTACAGAGTAAGGTAAAAACCAGCTAGGGTGTCAGTTTTCTTACCTCATTATACCCTAAGAGTCCACACAGGGGCTTTCTGTACCTATGCAGTTTAGACAAGAAAAATGAAAGTGTCTCCACAATGCTGACAAAGCCCTATGAGGAGTTTAGCCAACATCCTTGAAACCTCTCCTGCACCTTGATTCACGGACTACCTGTGGGAAGGGGAGCCTGTTCTTGGCACCTGGAACCTGGAAACCTCAGGAACGTTGCAACTCCTCCCCATTCTTCTGTATTCATTTTTTCTCTTCTCCCCCACTTCCTTCAACTCCAGGGTTTAATCTGCACCGCTTTAATGAACCTCCTCCCAAGAGCTCCAGCTCTCAGATCATTTTGCTTCAAAGAAGTCATTTCGTAACAGAGGCCATCTTCAGAAAGGAATTCCTAATTTCATCCCTTTCTCTCACAGTCAATTCATCAGAAACCCTGCAGTACTCTCTTCAAATTAGGTCCTATCCAACTTGGTCTTTTACCTGGATTTCAGAAATTATTTTCAGGTAAAATCTGTGATCAGGTGGGAGCCACAGAGATATGCAGTAACCTGATCATCCAGGCTTGCCAAAGGGCTGCTCATTTATCAGGAAGGATGTGCACAGATTCCCACAAGTTAACAAGAGAAAAGTAAAAGAAACATAGTCTAGGGAATAGGTACTAGGTGCCAAGTCTGGTCTCAAAAGTGGCAAGTAAAAGCCCCTGAAGCAGCCCCAGAAGCAAGCCAAGGAGATAGACTAGGAAAATAAGACATTCAAACAGAAACAAAAGTGGGAGCAGAAGAAACTTCAGTTGCTGAAAGTGAATGCCATGGGGAAGGGCTGCACAGGGCACAGGTGACATAAAGAAATCTGGCCAGAAGTGAGCAGTTTCCTGTGCCTGGGGAAATGGTGATCCTTCATTCCATTCCTGTTTAACGTCTGGATACCTTGTCATAACATCTGCTGCCACTTAGAGCTAGAATGAATTGTCTTGGAACTCATTGTAGTTTAATAAATTTTTGTTAAAAATGATGATAATTTAACAAAAGAGTAAAAGGATCAGTTTAAAGAGGGTATCATCCCTAGCAGGGTCCCTAAAATCCCTCCCCCAACATGTACCCAGATGAGGGCTCTTATTTCTCCTGGCCCTCACCAGGAGCTTGGACTATATAAAGAGGGAGACCAGGGCTCCACCTCACAGGCTTCCGTGGAGAAAAGGAGGAAGGGAGCATCTGCCTGGGAAAAAACAAAGGGTATGAGCATTCTGGCTCACCTTGGCAAGGCAGGAAGTAAAAACTCCAGAGTAAGAGGAAGAGGAGGGTAAGCCAGCCTGGAAAAATAATTGTCCCTCCAAGAAACAAGAAAGACTCTGCTCTTTTAAATCTCCTTTCTTTGAATGTCACTCTTTCCCCAGATTCAATGTTTCTCTTTCCTGCCACCTCAGCAGACACAGCCACAAGCAGAGCAGCTTCAGAACCACAATTTAAGTCACCAAACACATTCGATTTGTTCCCCTAAAGCCTCCTGTCCTTTGCCCTCAGAAACCGCCCCACTTACCCTCAGGAGAAGTACAGCAGTCCTGAACCAGTGGAGAAAATCAGCTGTAGGCCTGCTCAACATTTACTAACGAAGCCAGAGACCAGCTCTCCACAGAGAAGCTCCCCAACAGGAAAATGGTGAGAAATGAAACTTAAATTCATAGCAGCAGAAATGAAATCGAGGAAGCAGAACAGAAACTTAAGAACAATGCCACCTAGTGGGACACTTGGGGAAGTTAATGCCTCAGTAAGTTCTAGAACCTACCCCAGCACAACTCTCAATCACTGTGGTTTTCTCCCTCTTGCTAATTATTCTAGCAAGAATATTTGAATAGGAAGAATGTGAATTCCAATTATATAGTCTTAATCTTGACTGAATTCTCAGAATTTCAATTCAATTCTGTAAGTATCAATTAAGCGTCTCTGTATTCAGGTCCTAAACAACTTACTAGGGATGAAATCATGACCCAGAAAGTCTGGGTACCTGCCCTTTGTAATACAGAGTGTGATGGGGAAGATAATCAGGGGAAAAGCTCTGTCAATTTGAGCTCAGTGGTGGCAGCTTTCACTGTGAGAGGTAAAAATAAAATTTAGAAAAGGTTCTTCACTGTGAGCCTACTGAGAAAATTTCCCCACAGTAACATTGATCCCAGGAGTCTACCAGTTAATTTCCAAGTTCCCCTCCTGACCGAGGCAGGCCAGATGAGGAAGCTTTCCAGACGTAGTGGTGGCACAGTTGTGTCAGTGACAAGTCACCAGCAACCAGGAGGTAAGCAGAGGGTGCTGTTCAAGTGTAGCCTTTCTCTGGGTGACACTCACACCTCCATAATCATGTACTTTCCCCACTTCCTGTGGGAAAAGCTTGGTCCTTTTTACAGCAAGAGTCAAAGGCAGAATTGAAATAAAATAAAAAAGAATAAATTTAAAGGGTACAACTATTGCATGACATACTGTAACAATAAAATAAAAATAAGTATATGTATTTTTTTTTAAAGCAGAGCTGAAACATTTCTATTTCTTACACATGCTCTCAAGTCCTGTTACCAATCTTGTTCATCTGAGGACGTGTTTCAGATGGTGCAGCTACAAGATAGGGAAGGTACAGACAAGGGTCTCTGACTGACAACACTGCAGAGCTCGGGCATCTTCATACACTAACTCATATGAGATGCAGGGCAACTGAACCATCGATGTTTTTCTAATTAATTCACAGATACTTTGCTATTGTTGGTAACCCAAAGAAGACTATGCTAATCTTGCCTTATAAAGTCTTCTTCACTCATATGTGTCTATGAGGCAGGAACTGGCATCAATATAGGCAAACTTGCTGAGCCATATTGACAGTTTTAGTTTTAAGGATATGAAAGAAGTTATTTCTAACAAATAATCTTGTGAAGCTTTGCAGATGCAATGACAATCATGTGAATTTTGGAATAACTGCATTCCAAAAGCTGGCCCTTTTTCCTTTATCATCTTTGTCATCACATGATACCATCATTGAGTGTTCCTCTGACATCCGGTCCTGCACCCAGCACAGTAAGATTTATGAAGGTGTGAAGGGACCTATGTTATTTTTTATCATGTCAAATTTATTACAAAACATTATATATGGAGAGTGATATTTAAATAGAAAGACATACAGTTGTATTGCTATGGATGTACTTTTAATTACATTGAACATGCTAATGATAACCATGGAGTTGCTCTATTGGTGGTGTTGCTGTCAACATAATTGCTGTGGTTAAAATCAAATTCTGGTATATTAGCTGTAGCCGACATTCCAGCGTATTATGTTCTGCAGCCCAGGGAATAATACATTCTCCTTACAGCCCTGCATTCCCTTTAGTCCCCACATCTATCTCCTGTTGGAGAGGAATCTAGTGACAGTTTTTCCACTAATGATTTTTAACTGTTTCTGGACTGAGAAAAACACAGGGCACAGGAAACAGTGTGATTAGTGTGGTGGTGTAGAAGAACAACAGGAATTGAGATAAGGATCTATGTATATCTTAGGAACAAACCAGAATATAAGATTTGTTATTTATAATTTAGCTCTTGCTCTCTCTCCAGCCCCCTACCAACATTCTTCACACCTCCCTCATTTCTTAACACAGATTCGTATTTCAAAATGTTTCCTAATGCTGCACATTCACAACTATATGCACGCCCCTTGAGATACTCGCAACATATCCTCAGCAGCCTGCCCCATTGTGCACACACAAGCACACAAACACACACAAAAATCTCTCTTGCCCCCAATTTCATATTGTTAAAAGTGTCACAAAATTCCAGTTACCTGGATATCAGAATTATTTTTTACTCCCCCTTTTTCCTAGTTTCCATACCCCATTTAATTTCTCAGTCATGTAGAGCCTATCACCTTGGAAATACTCTTTCTCTTCACTTTCCTCTGAGATTCACTGTAATGCAGCAATCAGCAGTGTGGTGATTGCAGGGGCAGGGAATGTTTGAGGTAGAGGAAGGTACAGGTGATGGAAAAAATTAAAAGATTAAAATGATTTGTAGTGTCTTTAATTTAAAAGATTCAAACCTATCACAGGTGGGATCTACTCACACCAAGCAGGCTTGCAATGCTCATTGACACCGAAACACATGTTCTACTCGTTTTTAAATAAAATTTGTATCTTATCATCTTTAAATTATTTCTTCAAAACTGTTCTACACCAATGATGCTTAAATTCAATTCTTGGATAGTCTGAAACACAGTCTGAAACCTGGAAAACTTTTACATAAATACAGATTCCTTGGTCCCACACAAGGAGATTTCTATCCAGAAAATTTAAATATAAAATTTTAAACCTTTTCCTAAGGAAAGCAAATGTGTAGACAGAACCTCAAAGTCTTGCGTCACTGTGTTGGAGCACTGGCTCTCTGCCTCAGGACATTGTGGTGAGTACTAAAAATAACTTGCTGGCCAGTGCTTTGTGAAAGTAAGGGGCATAGAAATGCTAGGTAGTTAGAAGAATGTTAATGTTTTCACTTTGCCTCCATCATACAAATATCATTATGTAACAGGGTGCAGCCAAGGGGGAGTCCCCAATAGGGATATGTAATGGGGTCCAGAACTCAAGGTGTCCAGGAAATATTAGAAATATATATACAGGATGCCCTTGCCTCCACAAGTATGAGCTGAGGGATGGGACTCTGGGAGCAGGACCATTCAGAGCTGTTTTGTATAGCAGCAGCTTTGCAGCTAACCTCTGGCATGGTCATTTAACATATCTATAATCTTTAACTGGTTTCATAGATATGTTAAATAGCTGTGACTATGCTTTGAGCCAGGCGGATGGAAGTGACTGCAACCCAAGATGTAACTGGGAGGCAACTCCCGCTGTTTACAGTGCCTGTGTGAGAGCTTGGAGATGCTTGGCTCCATGCCATGAGGCCACACCTGCCCACAGTTACCATGGCAACCCAGTAAAGCTGAAAGAATACAGAGTGCTGGTTGGTGTAGCTGATTGAAGGAGGAGTTGGAGATGAGGCTGCAGAGGCAGATTGGCATGGGGATTTAAACTCAGGCTCGGCAGCTATACCGGGACAGGACTACAAGGCTTTGGAGGCGTGGGGACCCCTCGGCCTGAGAGAGTGAGAAAGGACCACGTGGCTTTGGGTTGCTCCTTTTGCCACAAGGCCTAGGAAGCAGGAGAGACTTTGCCTGGAAGAAAAGGGGTGAAAGGACTCTTGCTGGTGGGCCATGAGAAAGTGCCACATGGTTTTGGATTAACTAGAGATCGTGGTGGTGACACAGCAGATGGTGTTGGAACCGAGGGGCTGCCTGAATCACGGACTTCTACTTCTTTCCCTGGGATACGGTACCCTGGACTGGTCAAAGGAGAGAAGGAAGGACTGTGTGCGTTTGTGGTATTTTAAAGAAGACATTAAGTTATTACTCCAAGATTTAAGAGTTTGGAGAACACAGTGTCATGGGGGCAGTACATGTCATAGGACTGAAACATGGACAGATTCTCTGAGGAAAGGAACATGAAGAGAATTTATAGATGAGAAACCCATGGTTTGTGATATCATAAAATGAGACAGTGCCAGCATCGTAGTCTAGGAAAACTCCAACATGACGGGCAGGAACACTCAGACTGAGGGTTAATTCCAAGAAATCAGAGGAGGAAGATCCTCCAGCAGCACCATACCCAAATTTGTTATCTAATCCTATAACCCAGGAGCCACGTTTAGGTTGCTCACTAGAGGTATCAGAGTCTTCAGCATATACCCCCAAGCACCAGGACTGTTTCTTGGACACAGCCACCTCCCAGTACTGTTTCCCTGATGTGAAAATCAGTGACCCAAGTATACCAGAAGCCTCCTTATTTGCATCAAGACGGTGCTTATATCTCACTTGTCTCTGATCCACAGAAACGGCAACATTGTCTTTGTCCTTGGGAAGGTCCAGGGTAATGTGAACTGTAGAAAAATTACAGGGTTGGTTGAGGGATATGACATACCTGTTGAGAATAACATGAGTGGGAACTGGGAAGAACTTAGTTCTATTCTTGGTAATAGGTCTACCATGGCTGAAGCATAATATGTATGTGGTGTTGGAAAGAAATTGCAGGTCTGAAAACAAGAGACAGAACAGAAAACACAAAGTTCTGAAAGAAGATGAGGACAGGGGCTTTATGATAGTGTGATATCTCCTTACCCCAATAGTGGCGCACATCAGTCAGTTCTGAAATGATAAAAATCCATAATATTAACTATAAGCAAAGGAGCCAGCACTACAATATATTTACTCTATAATTAGGGAAATATGTAAGGTAGTAAACAGAAGAATGAGAGGTGAACAAGACAGCTGGTCACTCCCCATTAACTATGACTACGTCATCAGCACATGATATCCATCCTCCTTTGTCTTCCCCATCCACACCTAGAAACTGAACCCTCCTCCCCCTTTAACTCCCACCATCACCAGACCCCCACAGCCACCCACCAGCTCTGGCATTCCTCACCATTAAGTGCTTGCAGCATCCCACTCAGGTCACGAGCTTGGAACACTGTCCTTTGTTTTTTGGAGACAGGTTTCGGCTTCTTCAGAGTGAAGGACTTACTCCTAGAGATGACAAATAAGATCCCCATGCCTCTGATTTTTTGGCTCTACACAACTACTGATTTCTGTCTATTCACCCCACTAAGACTCCTTCCATGGACCCCTGAGTAAGGAGAGAGCAGACTTCTGATCTTAGACCCAAAGGAATATGCTCATGTCTAACTTTAGCGTACATGCTGTGTGTTCTTAGGAAGGTCTTGACCTTGCAGAAGCACAGTTTATTCCTTTCAAAATGAAAAGTTACCTCCACCTCTCTTACTTCTTAGAATTATATAAAATTACATTAAGTAATTTTTTTAACGAAACTTTGGTTCCTTAAAACAAAATAATATGAGGAAAGCTCACTGAATGGATGTAGAGAGATACTACATGACAGAGAGGTGGCAGAACTTGGCTCCTAGTAATTTGAGAAATACCACTATCCAATGAGCGACTACTGTCTGGAGGACATCAGGACTTTAAAGTCTGCTCCCCACAGAGAGGCTCTCAGAATAAAATCTGAGATTTAGGGTTCTCTGGGAAAAAAGCAACACTTGGAAATGAAAACATTATATGTAACGGACTAACAGTGGTCAGCATTTTCTGTGTTTAAAGAGCTTATTGCAGCCAAGTGGGTGGGCAAATTTAGACTCAAGGATGCTTTCCTTTCATTCTGGCTTCAAAGGTGCATGGTCAAGAGGGAACAATTGTTTGCACCAGGGCCAAAATATTCGTTGTGATTGAAGTCTGTTTTTGAAAAATACAGAGAACTGTATGGAAGGGACCTGGTTTCTTCTATTCCCAAGGGGGAAATTAAATTAAAGAAGAGTCCTCTCCAATTCTGAGTGCTTGGCACATAGAGAAGACACAACCTACCCACAATAGATAAAGTCACTATGAAACATGGGAACTTGAGTTAAATATTTCAATGCTGGGTGAATAAAATTTATAAAGTCACATGGCTCAGACATTGCAACAGCTGCTGACCTGTAACAGCTGCTGACCCAAAATCATCAAGGCCCCCAACCTAAATTCCCCACTATACCAGCTGGTCCATTCGCAGTAGTTAGAGAACACTCAAACCATAGCATGTGAACAGACATTTAAGATAAAACTACACCTGAATTTTCCTGCCATATGCAATATTTTATTCTAATTAACCACCAGATAACTTTAATGGCTTTTAACCACTTTTCACAGCACAAAACAACCATCTCTGGTCTCCCACACTTACCTTTCCATGATGCCATTCACATCCTAGGGAGAAAAGAGAAAAACACAAGTCAAGTAGTAAGTAATAGGCCTCCTCACTTATGAAGCTTCATCACATCCCCACCAGTCCCTGACATAGTGGGAATAGAGATGGCCATAATGTGAGAGCCAAAAAGTATAGAAAAGAGTTAGGACAATCATTCAAGAAGACTCATGTGAAGTTCTCAGGTTTCCTAAAAGGCAGAACAAACTTTCACCTTGTGGAATCACAGCACGAGGCTTCTACTGTCTGGACATGAGGTATAGTTAGAGGTAAAACATGAGGCCCATGACAGTTTACCCATATTCATAAGGCTCTCATGAGATTATTTGAATAATTAATGGCTTGTTCATTTATTCAACATGAATGTAAAGTGATATCCTATTGCTTGTCAAGCATTAGGCCATAACTGGGAGAATCCAAGATGACTAGTTGTAGTATTCCTCCAGAAGTTTACATGACTTCTGCTGAGGGTTCAAGCAAACAAATGTATTAATGGAGGCTTTTCTCAAGTCTCTCCTCATTTTATACACTATCTATAATTGGCCTCATTAACTCCCAAAATTCAATATGTGCAATTGATTTCCAAGTTTGATTTTTACTCAATTTTGTCTCTTAAATGCAGGTTAATATATTCCCTAGTGAAGAAGCTACATGAACTGGTACCTTATGATGCTTCATATGGACCTTACTCTTCACCAAACACACTGTCTCTTCCCTTCCTTATACCTCTTCCTTCATGTTACTACTATCCCCTTGGTCACTGTCCCAATACTATAACTTTTACGTGCATCTCATTGTCTACGGAGCCAGTTTATTCCAAATCCTTCACAGTTGTTTGTCATCTGAACTTTTTTGTCATGACAATTTTATTTCTTTGAATACATATGTACCAACATATTTGGTCTTCTCTATCTCAGACTAATTTCTTCTATGACACGATAAAATAGGCAAACTTCTGGGTTTACACACACACACATACGCACACGCACAGCTGCTTTGCTCTCTGTATTAGGAGGGCTTGGCTGCAGTATGATGAAAAACAACTAAGAGTGGATGAAGTAGAGAAAAAGAATTGAGGGACAATATTTTATCTATGTCATTCTCCAAATTCTATTTATGTTTTCTGTATTGACTTTCCCCTCAGTTCCTGAAGAAAACATGAATCTCCTCATATAAATCCCATATGAAAAGAGAACTGGTCTTTCCAGTTATATCAAATAATTCTGAGGCCTGCATGGCACTGGCCTGCATTGGATCGAGTGCTCACATTAAAGCACCACCATGTTGTTCTTGTAATATAGAAAGCAATGTTGGAGGCAAGTATCCATATTTTACTTGAATTAATTTAGTATTAATTTAGACCATGATAAAATAGGATACATATTGTGTTCAGAAAATCAACTACCACATGAATAGAAACTAGTAACACTTAATATTTCATACTAAAAATATCTGTTTAACTCAAAAGAAGCTTGTGGATGGGAAAGAGAGCAATGACAATTACAGGCAACATATAGAAGCAAATGACAATGTAAATTAAATAGAGCTGCATGGGAATTGCATTCAAAGTTATTGCCTTAATCCACCAAATAAAAGGCAGACATATTTGGACTAGATGAAAAGCAATTTCATTCTTGCTACTGATATGAGGCATATTTTTTATTCAAAGACACAAATATGGCAAAAGGTAATTGATAGAATTCTGGTCAAAATGCTGTGATTATCTCCTCCCATAACCATATGAAATTTGTAACTAAATTACAGAATAACCATCCCTGAGGACCACATGAAAATGAGCTGAACAGAACTCCCATAACTAAAGATGTAGAGAAGAAGCTACCTCGAGTTTGGTAGGAGGAGGTGAGACAAAACTAGCTGGTACCACAACCTTCTGTAGACGTTAAGAAATAGTAGGAATATTTTGGGTGCAGAGGGACCACCTGAGAAATGAGAAGTCCCAGCACGACATCCAGCTCCACAGCCAGGAGTGCCAGTGCTGAGAAGAGGAGTCCCCAAAATATCTGGCTGTCAATCTAGCACAAAGTCAGTCCAGGTGAGTTGGAGGGCTACTGAAACACTGGGCATCTTCTTAAAGGGCCCTAGCACAGACTCGCATCCTCACAACCCTTGTCCTAAGTTCCAGAAAAGAAAGAAAACCTTGAAAAGTGCAGAGACAGGGAGAAACGGAATTGTCTGGCTTCAGGTGGAGGACTGGTGGGGCAACTCTCCCAAGGACTAGAGTGCTGGGAGGCACCATTGTTCTCTTGTGGAGCCCTGTCCATACACAGCCAGCAGCACAGGCCAGGGACAAATCTGAGTCTCTATCAACCAGGGTAACACCACTCATGCCCCATCCTGGTGATTCTCTGAGAGACTCCTGGAGCTCTGTGCCCATGTGAACACAAAAATGGGAAAGGATACTACTACATCAGGCCACTCAGCCAAGACTGGAAGACATGGCAGATGTACCTAATACATAGAAATAAACATAGGGAGGCAGCCAAAATGAGAAGACAAAGAAACATGTCCCAAATGCAAGATCAGGATAAAACTTCAGAAAAAAGAAGTATTTGATTTGGAAGTTCTCACAGGGAAAAGAGATAGAAGCAGGAGAGCAATTTTAGGGGAGGCTGATTTTTTTGATTATCTTCTCTTCAACACATCCCAAAATAAACAAAATGGATTCAAGCAATCCACCAGATGCAGAATTCTAAACACTGGTTAAAAGGAGGCTCAATGAACTTAGGGAAAGAATAGATGATCTCAATGAGAACTTCAACAAAGAGATAGAGAACATAATGGAGCAGATAAAAAGCATCAAAAAGACCAAGTGAGGAATGAAGAATGCAGACAAATAATCTTAAAAGCAGCAAGGGAAAAGCAGTCACTTACCTACAAGTTTCCTATAAGACTATCAGCTGATTTCTCAATGGAAACTTTGTGTGCCAGAAGAGATTGGCATTAGCCAAGTGATGAAAAGCAAGGACCTACAACCTAGATTATTCTAGACAACTAAGCTATCATTTAGAATTGAAGGAGACCCAAAGAGCTTCCCAGATAAGAAAAAGTTTTTAAAAGAAATGTTAAAGGGACTGAAGAAGAAGAAAAACAATTATAATGGTACCTATAGACCCTTTCACACAATGAATGCACAATACACATTCTTTTCAAATTTATATATAAAATGTTTAGGTTATAAAGCAACTATCAATATATTACAATTTGGCATAATAAAATTATGATTTTTGATTAGAATGGAATTAAATTTAAAATATTCATAAGAAGAAATAACTATAAAATCACCCAGTGTTCCTAATCAAACTATAGATTAAAAGATACTAACAATGAACAACAACAAAAAAAAATCACAAAAGAAATTTGAAAATAAATTGATTCAAAATAACACATAAATAATCAGTATAGAATATAGCAAAACAATGTATTTGTATCATTAAAAATGATACAAGAAAGACTGTGTCAAATCAGTAGTCTAATTTTCACTTTAAGAAGCTAGAAAAACAACAGCAAATTAAACACAATACACGTATATGAATACACATACTCAGTACACATGTGAAAATACGCAAACATAAAGGGAGCAATATAAAGAGCAGAAATCAATGATATAGGAAAGTTAAAATAGATAAATAAATAAAACATAAAGTTTATTCTTGAAAAACATCAGTAAAATTAACAAAAAAACTAAACTGACCAAAAAAAAAAAAAAAGCACATCATCTTACAAGAAATAAAAGAGACGACATGCCCGGCTGGTGTAGCTCAGTGGATTGAGCACGAGCTGGGAACCAGAGGGTCCCGGTTCGATTCCCAGTCGGGGCAAATGCCTGGGTTGCAGGCCAGGTCCCCAATGAGGGCCATGTGAGAGGCAACCATACATTGCTCTTTCTCCCCTCCCTTCTCCTCTCTCTGAAAATAAATAAATAAAATCTTTAGGAAAAAAAAAAGACAACATTACTGTGGTTACTGTAAAAATGGTAAAAATGAAAGATATTCTAAAGGGTTATAATAACTAACTCCATGCTTGTAAATGACAACTTACAATGGACAAATTTCTACAAGATGTATATTATCAAAACCTGACCCAGGAAATGTTAAAAAACTTAAGAAAACTAAGTACCGAAAAATATGTATTTTTTTACTATATTTATATACGTTTATAGAAATATATAAATTTATATTTTGAATAAATATATATTACTGTATTTATGTATGTATACATTTGATATATAATTTATAAATATCAATAAGATAATATATATGTAAATATATGTGTGTGTATATATATATATTTGAAAACAGTCCAAAAGTAAAGGCCCACAGTGAGACAGTTTCACTGGTGAATTTATTGAATTATTAAGGAATAAATAATACCAATCTTTCACAATTCCTTATTCAAAAATTACAGATGAGAAAAATCTCAACTCATTCTATGGAGAAAAAACAAAACCAAAACTCTTGGGACATGAAGAGGTATCTGAAAACTATTCTAGGCTTCCACACAGATAGAGGGATCTATAGTATGTAATTGAAAACAATGAATCTTCTCTCCACAGTCAGATTTTTTACTGCAATTGATACATTAATAAAAACAAGATGTTCTGTGTTACTCACGCATTCAACTATTCCTATGACCTCTGAAATACTGAAGGAAAATTTTACTGCAAGGCCATGGGAACCTCAGTGTCACCACCAGAAACAGCACAGCCACACTGCATAGCACAAAACTTAGTCTTCATTTTTCACAAGTTCAAATGCTGAGGCTTCTTCCCAAGTCTTACCTGCAGCATCTTCCTCATTGACCCCTGCAAACGATGCTCCAGCTCTGATATGACATCTCTCAACACCAGGCTCTGCTGGCCCAGCTCACTCTCAGACTGTCCCAGGTCACGGAGAATATCTCCTTCCTCCTTCTTCAGCTTTTGGAGCTCCTTCTGCTCCTCAGAGTCCAGGATGCCTCTCAGCTTTTTAAAGCAATCCTGGACAATTTGTCTGTCATTTTGTATTAGATTCTTCAGGAATGAGAAAGAGAAAGAGGGACTCAGGCTATCAGGTAGAGTCTGGGAGCCAGAAAAAGAAGTATTTCATTTGGAATTTCTCATGGGGAACGGAAATGGAAGCAGGAAAGCAATTTTGGGGAAGGGTCATTTTTCCTATTATTTTTCTCTTCAACACATTCCAAAGTAATTGCCTCAAGTCCTCATTATTGAAGTCAATCTTGAAGCAAACCAGAATACCTGGTGTGGCTCAGCTTTCACACAGCTGCCCAGGACAATCATGCCTCCCTGAATTACTCCTGACCCCCACCCACACCTCCACCTAACATACAGTACCAGGGGACAGAGCCATGAACCAATGGAATTGTCCTCCCCTGGAAGAGTTCAAGGCTTAAAATAATGACAGCAATGAACACAGAATTCAATAGCCATCCTCAGCAGATAGTCTCTCTGAGAATCAAAAAACTACAAATATCTATTAATTTTGACAGGTTCTATTTCAGCCCCTCCTAATCGGGAAAAAAAAATAAAGAATGTCTAATCAGGGACTGGACATATCAACTCTCAAGGAATAGGAAGAAGGGAGCTCCTCTGCCCTAAGATCAAGGACCTGCCCACATTCTTGTCTAACTACCTCAGGAAGAGTCTCCCCGTACCTTCCAAAGTTCTCTCTTCTTTGATGTCAGCTTTCAACTTCTCAGATTCTTGGTGTTCAGCCCTCAGCCTGTCCAGAGCTGCCTGCAGCTTTTCCTGTGAGGGAGGAATCATACCAGAGGCTAGCTATGGGCTTTCTCAGTTACAGAATAGAGGGAAAGGGGAGAAACATCAGGCTGATTCCTAAAGAGACTGGAGTTTATAGGAACTGTGAAACACCAATTAGAATCTCGGACTTGGAAACCTGGGTGGTGAATGTTTTGTCTAAGACCCAGGTGATAGAAGTCCCCATTCCCATGTCAAGAGAAGACCAATTCCCTTTGTCCTAGAAGAAACCTGATCCTGTAGTAAGGAAAGGACTTAGGTATCGATGCATTCAGCTACCCACTTACCCATCCTATACAAAGGGGCAATGACAGCTTTGCTTGCACACCAAACCTCCACCTATTAGCACAAGTTATAAAAATATCTACTTCTTTTCTGAGTCTGCTCATTGTTTTGCAATAGTGTGGAATGCACAGAAATGTCCTTCAGGCCTTGGAAGGTAAGCACAGGGACAAAAGAAATCACATGACTCAGGACTAGGGTGGCTAAGTAAATACAGTCAATGCTAAATAGACATCTCCCATCAAGTACTATTTTCTGCCCCATCTTTCCTCCATCCTGTTACCTGGTACTCCTGGGCAACCTCCTCCATGAGGAATGTATGGTGACCACGGTGCTCTTGACACCTCTTGCAAAGCCAGCAAATGAACTTCCCATCCTCCTTACAGAAGAGGAGGAGATTCTCTCCATGGTACTCACAGAGATCTGTCTTTTGCTCCTCCTCTGGGCTCAACTTGACTTCCCTGAGCGTCTCCACTATGTTGGCCACATGCCGATTAGGCCACAGGTTCCCAGGCTGGTACTTGATTTGGCACACAGGGCAGCTGCTCTCTCCTTCTTTGCTGACCATGGACTCCTGGTTGTTTGCAGTGATGCAGGATTGGCAGAAGGTATGCCCACAGCACAGGCTCCGGGGTTCTGTCAGGAGCTCTAGGCATATGGGGCAGGTCACCTCCTGCTTTATGTTCATCAGGATTCCTGAAGCCATCACAGCTGCTCCCCTGCTCCTATCTGTCCTGGTCTGAGGCTCCCCTGGCTCAGAGATTTCTGCCAGATTGGAGAGATTAAAAGGGGCAGAGTAAGAAATGTAAGAATAAATGACACTAACTGTGTAGATATCACAGATAGGGCAAGAGTACATGTTGAAGAACAAAAAAAAAAGGTAGAGAGACAAGGAAAGGAGCTTTGTGATCTTGTAGAAAGAACAATTCATAACAATTTTAAATACTCTTAGTTTATCTGTTATGGCAAATTTCATTTTTATCTGTGCAAACAGTTGTTATTGTCCTTTACTTTTACAGAACAAAATGATGACCTCAGGCCTTTCTAGCAAGATCCTTGTGTGACTTTGTGTGACACATCTCCCCTGCTTCTTCTTTCCCTTGTGCAAACACAGCCTCAATGATGAAAGCACCAAACCCCTTATGCATCTGAACTTACATACCTGCTCTTCTCTCAGCCTGCA